>RQTK01001487.1:31487-79993 GCA_003991915.1 Elysia chlorotica
GCATCCAAAGCAGTGAGCAAGGCTCCGCCAGCCAAGCAGAAGGTCGACCTTTTCGCTGACGACGACGACGACGACGAGGACGACCTTTTCGGGAGCCTGGCAGCGCCGGCCAGCAGGACCAAGACTCACAGCAACGTCGGACTCACGGTGGAGGGCTACGACGAGGAGAGGGAGGTCCAGGAGCGCAGGCACCACGACCAGGAGAACATGCGCAAGGCCTCTGCGGAGAAGAAGGTAGAAGGTTCTAGATTGGATATAACAGTAATAATAATAATAATAATAATAATAATAATAATAATAATAATAATAATAATAATAATAATAATAATAATAATAATGATTATAATATATAGTTTGTGTATCGCGCATAACCACTACACAAAGGTGGTGATCTATGCGCGTAACATTATTGAAACTTGGAAATAAAAACCTTAGTGGTGGACTAAAAATGTAATTACTCTTGAGAAAAAATAGGATTATTATCCATAAATATTCATGTCAATGTTGTTGTTTAGTCCAGTGGTCTGTGAGATTGCGCTCTTTTGCCTAAGGCCATGAAGAAAAAGGCAGCAGTTCTCTGTAGCTACGCTGAGGTGGAATACATACAAAGCCCTGTGGAGGTCGGGTCTCATAGGAAGGAACTGCTGTCATCGTCGGCTAAGGAAGTCTTGCCAAAGATCACAAAGACAAAACAGATGTGACAATTTTTTATGTTTATTGACAATTTTTTCTTTATTTTTGAATATGTTTAATAACCCCGCCTCCTGTTTACTTGCCAAAGATTACCAAGACACAACCAGATGTGACAATTTTTTATGTTTATTGAAATTTTTTCTATATTTTTTTTTGATGTTTATTGACCCCCTCCCCCATTCCCTTCCTGTTTTTTTTTCTCCTATCCCTACCCCCTGCAGCTCCCGGCTGGAGCCGTGTCGCTGTTTGGCAAGGGCCCCAACCCGATGGTCGCAGCGCTGAAGAAGAGGCAGGGCCTGCCCTCAGACAGCGAGGTAAGCGTGCTCTACATCAACACACAGCGCTTTGGTGCTATACGTCCTCAATTTGTTCTCAGAACTTTAGTTAAAAAATTTTTTTTTTTGTAAAAACTGGTGTAAACAAAATCAGAAGCAGTATTTCTCCCGATTTAATGAGACAAAAATCCAGCAGAACTAGAGTGAGTGAGTGAGTTGTGGATGGTCCCCAAGACTAATGTCTGGTAATTTTATGTGCTGCCACTCATAAACAGTGCAGGGACACCAGGACTCCTATGTCGATATGTCATATAAAAGTTGAGTGAGTGAGTGAGTTTGTTTTAACGACAAGTCAGCAAAGTAAAAACTATATTGTGCCCATGATGTACTAAGACAGTAAATACATTATACTAGAAGCAAAAGTGAATACTAAATCTCACTAAATAGTAAAAACATAAAAATTGTGCATAAAAAGATAGATTAAAAGTAAAAGGTATATACAGTGGTTTAAAAGATGCAATGAGTAGGATTATCACAGTTAAATTTTATTATATACACCAATGTCCTTCAGTAGTTTTGCAAGTTAAGACTCACATATTGATATTCTTATTGTGAGTGAACTAATAGTTATAGATTGACTTATGCCCAAATCAAAGCCCAGTGTTAATATATTTCCCCCTGTTCAGGAGGAGGACAAGCAGGAATGGTCAGACAACGACGACAAAAAGTCTCGCAGTTCCAGCAACCAGTCCGGCTCAGCCGCGACCCTCGCCAGCAAACCGCCAACCGCCGGTGGTGTTAGTGGTGCTGCTATCTTCGCTGACGATGACGACAATGAGGACAGCGATCTTTTCTCTGCAGGCATCGGAGGAGCCAGGTAACAGTGTAGGGAATGATGATGGTGTTGATGATGATGATGTTGATGATGATGATGATGATGATGATGATGATGTTATTGATGATGATGGTGGTGGTGTTGATGATGATGATGATGATGATGATGATGATGATGATGATGATGATGATGATGATGATGATGATGATGATGATGATGATGATGATGATGATGATGATGATGATGATGATGATGATAATGATGATATAATTGTAGTGATAATACTGTTGGTAAATTCTGGTGATGTTGATGTTGTCAACGTGAATAGTCTCTGGGTGGTGTAGGGTTACTGACTTAACAGAAGTGTTTTGATTTTGAGAACTGTGCTGCAAGAACTGCTATACATGTAGTTTTATTTCCTTCAAAATTGTATGGTTTGTATAAACATATCTTTGCTGCTGATTATTGTGATGGAAAATGTTCACAATTAATGTCAGAAGTATCCTTTGATAGAAGGCATGTCCCTGCCATTGTTCTGTGGAGAAAAACACATGGTGAAAATTGTACATTGTAATGGAGACAGCAAATTATGTGATAATTAGATCATTTATGTGTAAAAGAGGGTGCAAAATACGAATGCTGCGTTCTCTCTCTCTCTCCCTCCCTCTTTCCACTTTTACTTCCCCTCTCCGTCTTATTCTCTCTGTCCCTCTTCGCCTCCCATCTCTACCACTCTCTGTCTTCCCCTCTCTCTCTCTCTCTCTCTCTCTCTCTTTCTCTGTCTCCCCCTACCTCTCTCTCTTCTCTCGTCTCTCTCTCTCTCTCTCTCTCTCTCTCTCTTTCTTTCTCCCTCCTCTAATGGTTAAACTCGAGGCCATAGGGAATGGAAAAGTTTGCAATACGTAGCTTTTTACTCCAGTTGCTGTGATTGTGTGAAAGATATGTTGCAATAATTTTTAAGTACCAGTATCACAGTTATTGCAAGCTAAGTACCAGATGTTGCCTACTGTCTCTACTTTCCTGTCTTTTTCCACATATTCTGAGAGTGGTTTTCAGTTCCACAGCCACATAGAACAGATTTACATCCTTTAACACTTTTACGTTTAATGTGATGTTCGTCGAATACCTAGTAGGCCTCAAATAGAGATAAAAATATGGGAACATCTTTAGTAGTTGGGTTTCAGTTACCAATCAAGTCCTGCCTTGTTCTTCCTCTCAAATCACATTCATCTGGTTCCTATCTTTTATAAAGCAAGACGCTGCTCCTCAGTCCAAAGCACTGTCGATTGAGTACTACTGGACGCTGTAGAATACACATTTCTAGAGCTAAGCTGGAAAATGATCGAGACCAAATGTAGCGAAAAATAATAACAGTCCCGCACTGAGAGGTCACATGGTCCCAGTTTTGTACGCTTGGGCCCCGTATCCTGTGCTAGGGACTGGTTGGGTCGGTGTCAGTATAATGTGACCGTCTGAGACAGGAGTCATGGTATCCACGCCCTGTCTCGTGTTGGCAGCACATAAAATTATCAGACGTAAGTTTCAGGGCCCGTCGCCGTATAGGACTCCCTAGAGGAACCTAGGAGACGTTAAACCCTAAAGAGAACGAACACCTGTGCTAGGGGTGAAGCATGACTGAGTTTTTCTTCCTGCTGCTCTCATTTAAGCCTTCCGGTGAAAACTGAAGAACTATACCCGAAAAGAAAAAGCTAAAACAAAAAAAAAGAACTATAAAAAAAACAAAAACACCTCTCTTGCGTCACATTGATTGAGGTCGGTAGAATACAAGATACAAGCACGCTCGCAGGGCATATAACTCGATCTAGTTCTTGCTACAGGTAGTTCCTCCTATCTAGCCTAGTGGGGGAGAGATATAATAAAAGTCACCATATATAAATAAAGTGAGACAGAGGGGTAAAAAGAAAAGCAGTAAGAGAGATAGGGAGAAAAGAAAGGTAGTTCCAGAAAAAGGAGAAAAAGGAGAGAGACAGATGATACAGAGAAGTATAGAAAGACAAAGAGAGAGACAGAGAGAGAAAGAGAGAAACAAAGTGAGGGATAAAAAGAAAAGACAGAAAGAGAGATAAAGAGAAAAGAAACGGAGTCGCAGAAAGATGAGAGAAGGAGAGACAGAGGATACAGAGAAATATAGAAAGACAGAGAGAAAGAGAATAGGAATAGTGTAGATAGACGGAGAAAGAGGAGGTAGGCGGAGTGAGAGGCATACAGGGAAATATAGGAAGAGAGAGAGAGAGAGAGAGAGAGAGAGAAACGAAAAAGAAGAAAGGGGTAGATAGATAGAGAAAGAGAGATATAGTATAGAGGCAGAGAAATAGAGATACAGGTAAATATACAAAGGGAGAGGAGGCAGAGAGAGATAAAGATATTTTTAGAGAGAGAATAGGAATACAAAGATGGGGAAAGGAAGTAAATAGGCAGAGGTAGAGGGATACAGGGAATTATAGAAAGAGAGAGAGAGAGAGAGAGACACACACACACACACACATGTAGCAGCACTGCTCACCTACCTGTTCCATCTCTTGGATCACAGAGATACGATGCTTTTGTTTCTTGGTTTTTTTTTTTATATTCTGTTTTTTTCCCCTGCCTCTTAGACCTTGGGTTTACCGTGTTGAAACTCAAGGTGGTGGGTTACCGAGAGTCGTTTGTTGTGCCTCATTAGCGCTTTAATTCCAGAGCATGAATTCTTTACGTTAGTTTTTTTTTATTTTATATTGTAGACATTTTCTGCCTTGCAACCAGGCTATCTCGCGGAAGGGTCCCAAGACTATCGTCTGATAATATTACGTGGTTTCACCCAGAGACAGAGCGGGGATAAAAAGACTTTTGCGTCGATCAGTTAGTGAGCGAGGCGATCAGATCGGGATTCGAGCGAGAAGACTTTCTCCTCATTCTCTGTTGCTGTTAGCAGACGTAGCTAAAATCGACTGTAGAAAGCCCAAACTACCTGAACTTTTCCTCCATTTTGTGTTACAACAAGAATCTACAATTCTACTGTTGCCAGCCTTAAACAACTAGACTTTCTGTACATTCTGTGTTAAAATGGGAGTCAAGGAATCGAATGTAGCCAGCTTAAACCGAACCAGCCAGTGTAAACTAACGGAGATTTCTCCCCCATTCTGTGTGAGCAAAGGTAGCTAAAATCGACGGTAGCCAGCCCAAACTAATATGGAGTTCTCCCCATTCTGTGTGAGCCAGAACCACATGGAGTCCAAACAGTGGTGGGCAGGCGCGCACCCCGCAATAATAAACATTGAGATCTGTAGATCTGTACATCTCCATGGACGCCGATTGATGGGATCGTATTGGTGCCACTGCCAGGGGCATAATCCGCCCACAATTATAGCTCCAGACCTCTACACAGATTCACTGGGAGCGTGATGGTGCAGGGGTTAAAGCGTTGGCCTCCAGTATACAATGTATTAGGTCCATGGTTAGAATCCTGCTCGATCTACTTTGCTCTATGCTGTTTGAGTGGGTGTCGGTAATATCTAATATACACTGCAACCAACCAAGTCCTAGGCATCCTGCCATTGGGTGCCGTTGGGTATTGGTTTAGATGCCGATGGTTGATTGGTTGGTTGGCTGCTCAACGCTCAATGTCAGCACTATTTAGGCTACTTTGAGGACCGGCTCCAAGACTAACGTCTGAGAATATTTCGTGCCGCCACAGTGTGTGCGTGTGTGTGTAAAGGGGAAGGGGGTGTACGTGGACTCCTTTCTCAACTGGTCACACTGTTTACAACTAGTAGGGACCAAATCAAATAAATACATTTTCACTGATCGTTTGTTCGAACCGGGGATCTCTCGATTGGGAGACCAACGCTCTATCACTGAGCCAGTTCGCCCTCTCCCGTCGCCGTATAGGTCTGGATGGCGAGACTGATGTGCGTTATTGGAGCCAGCTGTGCTGACAGATGCTGGTCTGTGATTACTTTCACATCTCCCGCCTTCTCTGATGGATCATTTACTGCAGGTCTTGTGATCAGGGGCCCCATAGCCAAAACGGAGACGATGAATAAGGGGATCTGCGCCGTCGTCCAATCAGAGCACAAACCTAGACTTACGGAACCAATAAGCGATCAGAACGATCAGAAAATCGCATGCCTTTTGGGCGTGATCATGTCGCCGAATATCCTAATGTGTATTACAAGGCGTCTGTACAATACGATTGACTGCCAATCATAGCTCTAGCCTAGACTTACGGAACCAATGAGTAATCAGAACGATCAGGCATCTCGTTTGGTCGTGGTTATGTCGTCCATTATGTTATTGTGTATGACAAGGCGTCTGTATTACACGATGCCCAGCCAATCATAGCTCTGTCCTAGACTTACGGAACCAATGAGCGATCAGAACGATCAGAAAATTGCAAGCCCTTTGGGCGTGGTTAAGTCGTTCATTATCCTAGTGTGTACTACAAGGCGTCTGTACAGTACGATGTCCAGCCAATCATAGCTCAATACTAGACTTACGGAGATAATGAACGGTCAGAATATCCCATGCCCAAGGAGTGTTATGTCATCCGTCATCGTTTCTCACACAGCCCGGTACATCGCAAGACATTTGTTAACTCATGCCCTCCCATAACCAGAACACCCGGCCACGGGTTAGATCGCTCGTTTAGTTAGACCGGTGGGTACAGCCAATATCCGGCGCGGCCAGTGGGGTTGTTGGTTTAAGGATAGACCTCCTGGAACCAATATACGGCGCGGCCAGTGGGGCTGATGGGTTAAGGATAGACCTCCTGGTATTTTAACGAGCTACATTACATAATGCGGTAGATGGGAGGCGTGGTGGTTCAAGGCTAAAGCGCGCAGCTTCTGATCGCAAAGTTATAGGTTCGAGCCCCTTCGCATTATTTTTGTTCTTTTTAGCTGGTGCGGTGTTAGTGAAATGTGGCCAGTCAAGTCCCGGTTATCCGCCTCTAGAGTCCTGTCGCCGTATTACGTCATGGACTAACTTTACCCTGAAGCCTTGCCTCTCTATATGCCTTTTGTGCTAGTTGTTTGTGTATATTTACATCTGTCAATCTAGACATTCTTACTATGTTCATTTCCTGGCTCTTTACGTCTCCTCCTCCTCCTCCTCCTCCTCCTCCTCCTCCTCCTCCTCCTCCTCCTCCTCCTACTACTATCTCTCTCTCTCTCACTCCCTTTAGTCTTCCACGCAGCATACTCTGCCCAGTAATGTACCTGTACTACTTAGGTCAGTGTCAGTTTTATGTGACATGCTGAGATAGGAGTCCTGGTATCCCCACTCTGTTTATGAGTGGCAGTACATAAAACTGCCAGATAATAGTCTTGGGGCCCATCCACAATACTGTATTGCCTTACTGCTGACGTGTAAGGCTAAGAAACTGTCTGACTCACTTACATGTATCTGTATTGAAAAGGTAGAGATATAACTACAATCGTACTTTCGTTTAATCAGCCAGAGGTCAAACCCAGCTGGCCCCTCTGCCTCTATTATTTTCGGGAATTCAAGGGAACGTTAGTACTAAAATTAACCCAGGCCTGCTGTTTAGTTAGCCTATCCTGTTATTGGAGTCTCGTCGGTGTGGTATTTTTTCACCTTTCTTAACCAATAGAATGAGGATAGTAATCATTTAATGCTTGATGCATCTGTACGTTATACTTATTTCTTTCACATTGTTAGCGGATAATTATTAAGTCAACTCAAAGCGATGTGTGTGTGTGTGTGTGAGAGAGAGAGAGAGAGAGAGAGAGAGAGTGAGAGTGAGAGAGATAGAGGGAGAGAAGTGGAAGAAGGGGTGCCGGATACTTTTGAGTGTGAGTGAAGTTTAGGGTAAATCTCCTCCCTCCCTAGTATTCGTATCAGCGCTGGAGCGACTACGGGGAAAGGTGCACCATACATATTCATGTACGAGATTCGTAGCTCCCATTCGACAGTGCAGAGCTCTACCTTCTGAGCCATGAGGCGATCTTCTTTAGACCCTGTACCTTGAGTCGAACAACAGTGCTCACTCTCATTCAGTCATTGAACACTGGGGCTAGACCAAGGTTGTTAGGTCTTGGTCGGTGTAGAATTATATATTATGTGTGCTGGATCCGGGGATTCAGGTCAGGTCGACTAGTCTACGACCACTGGTGGTAACAACAGGCGCCTTGCCTGCGATACCGTGCCATGGACGATATAATGCGTGATATCCGAAATACTTATTTGCCTTATTGTTGGTTTCAACCCCCGAACTGCCCAATTCGGTGACCAACGCTCCACCACTTGCGGCAGCCCATAACCAGAACACCGACCGCGGGTTAGATCGCTCGTTTAGTTAGACCGGACGGTGGATACAACCAATATACGGCGCGGCCAGTGGGGCTGATGGGTTAAGGATAGATCTCCTGGTATTTTAACGAGCTACATTAC
This sequence comes from Elysia chlorotica, assembly GCA_003991915.1. Lineage (NCBI taxonomy): Eukaryota > Metazoa > Mollusca > Gastropoda > Plakobranchidae > Elysia > Elysia chlorotica. The sequence goes on from RQTK01001487.1 coordinate 39,702, forward strand.
ATAATGCGGTAGATGGGAGGTGCGTTGGTTCAAGGCTAGAGCGTGTAGCTTCTGATCGCAAAGTTGTAGGTTCGAGCCCCCTCGTATTATTTTGTTTTCCTCCTTTTGGGTGGCGCGGTGTCAGTGAAATGTGGCCAGCCAAGTCCTGGGTATCCCAACATAGGGTCCTGTCGCCGTATAGGTCTTTCTTGAGATGTCGTGACTTAAGCGAGGAGGTGGCTTAAGTTCAATCAAAGATTTCTATGGCACCATAACAAGATGAATCTGCTGGTATTTTAAAGAGCTTCTTAGCATTCTGCAAGTGGATTTATGAAGAAGTCGCGAGTTGACTTTGTGGTACGTCATGCACTGAGTTTACTTGAAAGCCTTGTCTCTCTCTATAACTTTTGTGCTAGTTGCCTGTATTCTGAAAATTCTGTCATCCTGTCTTTCAATCTATAGCCAGCAATCCTACTATATATTTCATGGCTCTTCGCGGTTTCTCCTCTCTCTCTCTCTCTCTCTCTCTCTCTCTCTCTCTCTCTCACTCTCCCTCTCTCACTCCCTTTAGTCTTCCACACAGCCTACTCTGCCCAGTAATGTACCTGTACTGGTTGGGTCAGTGTCAGTTTTAACTTTTATGTGACATGATGAGATAGGAGTCCTGGTATCTCTGCACTGTTTATGAATGAAGGTGCACCATAAATTTACATGTACGAGATTCGTAGCTTACACTCGCCAGTGCAGAGCTCTACCTTCTGAGCCATGAGGCGACCTTAAAGCAAAACTGGCGTTTCTTTAGACTACATGTATGTGCCTTGAAAAAACACCTGTGCTCACTCTCATTCAGTCATGGAACACGGGGGTAGACCAAGGTTGTGAGATCTCGACCGATGTAGAATTATAATTATTATGTGCTGGATCCGGGGATTCAGGTCAGGTCGACTAGTCTACGACCACTGGCGGTAACAGTAGGCGCCTTGCGTGCGATATCCTGCCATGGACGATGTGTATACATGACGTGTATTATATATAATTATTTCTATATCTGCTCTGTTGTCCAGTCATAGCTCTATTCTCGACTATTTTTTTTTATTAACGAAGGCAAGGATTATGTCACCCATTTTGATCATGTAAATCGCAAAGTCTGAAATCAGCGCTATTGTGTGTAGTGGGTGTACGGTCGCGCAAAGCTAAGGTGTATCCAATCTTTATGTGTGTAGTTTACCTGGTAACCACAACAACCTATGTGGAGGTGTATCGGCACTATTTACACTATAGAATGTGTGTCCGTTTTTTTTTACCTTCTACCCACAGTGGCATTGGTAGTTTGTGTATGAGAAGGTATTTCGTGTTGTGTATGTTTGCTTCTCACGATAACAACATATGTGAAAATATCAATTTATTAACGTGCGTACGATACAGAGGTATAATACGTACCTTGTGCATAGGTATTTTTTTTTTACTCACAATGTTTGCTTAGACAAGCATTTTCCTTGAATCCTCTCTGAAAGCTGTAAGTGTAACTGTATGTGTGTGCATACTGCATGTTTGTACGCGCGCGCGCGTGTGAGTTTGTAGTTTTGTGCTACTCACACTGAAAGAATTTTTTTTAATGAGAAGTTAGATGTGTGTGTTTGTGTGTGGTAAGAAAAAAAGGTGGGTGGTGGATGAGGAGGGGGACTATGTTTATCTACATTGACCTTGTTAAGTTGCGGGATGTATTACCTTAAATCAACATGTGTGTGTGGACTTTTTAAAGCTGCTCACACCAACAGTGTGTGTGTGTGTGTGAGAGAGAGAGAGAGAGAGAGAGAGAGAGAGAGAAGATAGTGTGTAAGTGTGCGTGTGTGTGTTTTTTCTGCCAATGGACTTTGAGAGTTGTAAGCGAAGGCATAAACAGAGACTGCACAATACAACTGTGCATGCGATAGGTGTATATGTATACCGTATCTTCGTGTGGTTTTCTTCTCCCCACACTCACACTGTTTGTGCAGGTACAGGTATCTATGCGCTTACATTTTTTCGCGCGCCTTCCCGTGCACACCTTGGCACCGAATAGCACCGTTTAGCATCGTATAGCACACCACCTTACTGTCGCCCTGCGCATCTTTCTGCGATAGAGACTAGACTGGAGAGCCAAGAGCGCAGCTGCCAACGATACGCCACAAAAATCGTCGTTTGCAGGTAGAGTTTTTTTTTTTTCCTTTGTAAATATTGTAGGAAAGAATATCCCCCCCTCTCTCTATCTCTCTATCTCTCTGTCTCTCTCTCTCTCTTTCTCTCTCTCTCTCTCCCTCTCTCTCTCTCTCTCTCTCTCTCTCTCTCCTAGTTTTACATCCTCTAAGTTCCCAAGGAGAATCATATATGGCGACGGATCCCAAAACTAGCGACTGCCAATATTAAATGCTGCCACACTGGAGACATTGAGGCGATACGTGTACCAGGATCACTATCACCGCCGGTCACATAATCTACGAACACTGACACCGACCAGCAGACCAGACCAGTAACGGGTGATATCCGAAAAACTTATTTGCCGCATAGCTGGTTCCGACCCGCGGACTACCCAATATGGCGACCAACGCTCCACCACTTGCGGCAGTTTGTCCCACCCCCTTCTTTATCTCCCTCTCTCTCTGTCTTTCTCTCTCTCTCTCTCTCTCTCTCTCTCTCTCCCTCTGTAAACACACAATGGAGGCCTTACGTTAACGGATCCTTTAAAGAATACGAAGACGACAGGAAGGAAATCTGCACGGGCGTCCAATCAGAGCTCATTGTAGGCTCGCTGAGCCAATGAGCGATCAGAAAACCGCATGCCTAAGGGGGCGTGACTACGTCTTCCATATCTTTATGACGATGGCAAGACCTCTGATTTCTCTCAGTTCCTCACACATATCAATATAGCCTATATAGTGCTGATGTTGGACGTTAAACCCAACTCAACATCAACATCCCCACACATTGTGCTGGGTCGGTTGGCAGGTCGATCTCCGATCTCCGATCTAACCGCATCCTCCTCACTGAACTCTGTTACTCTGGCCGTGTTGTTGTTGCAGGCCTGGAGCGGGCTGAGTTATTCCCCTTCGCTCCATGCCAAGCTGGAGAGAGGATCGAGGAGAAGACCCTCACACTCACAGAGGGGATCTGGGCCAAGTAGAGTTTTGAGCGAGCAAACATCGGCAAACATCGGTAAACATCGGCAACAAGCTGGCGACCTGCCCTCTCTGTTCAACCAGTTTAGTCGCGCAGCGCTTGATCTGCTCGGTACACATCATGCAGGCTCTAACTCTAAGTCTAATCTCGCCTGTAAATACATTGTACATCGCTAATAATTGGCTGGTCCTCGGAAATCCGCCCCGTGTTATAGTCGGAAATATACGTCGTTAATACAGCCATTGTTCAGTGTTCCCGAAAAAAAAGTGTATTTTAATTATAAGTGCTAAGAGTGGTTTGATTTCCTTGATCGACTTTCGGATTGGTTTTCATTGAGATTTCGATTCGGTTTGAATCTTTTGTTATGTTTGTTATTGTTTTTATTATCATGCCAGTTTGTAAAAATATCTTTTATAATTCGATGTTCCCCGAAAATCTATGCGATCGAAATTGAATTTCGGATTCTTCTTTTTCTTTTGAGTGGACATTTCGATTCTGTTTTAATATAGGAGGACCAATTTTGTAACCAATATTAATTTTGATTCATCAAGGTGTGATGATTGTATGATCATTTAGGATCTAGAAGTCATACGCCGCGGATCAGATGGTTAACCTTGTGATAGGTGGCCAATCTTATATAAATGTTCCGGTGTTAAAGAGGTCTTATCAATGTGAACCAATTGTCAGATGTTGGTCTTGAGTCTCGTCTATAATATATTCGATAGATTGCTGACGTCGGAAGTTAGCAACCAACCCAATTTCAAAGTGGGTGCCGGGTACATGTACTGCCAACGGCTGCTATGCTGTAAATCGCGAGTCAAAAGCATCTGCTATATGGGTAGATTAGTTATTTTTTTTTTGTGCGCCCACTATCTCTCTAGGGTGCACAATTGTGCCATTCCATAACGCTGGGAAAAGGGCAGTTCGCCATTGTGGATGCGCGATAACATGAGAGGATCATTAGATAAATAAATCTAGATCTAGATAAGACAAGGCAGTAGCGTTACAACATGTATTGTTGTATCTACTATAGATAGATGATCAGTGCTCCCCATAGCTTATCGCTCTCTGTCAAGTTATATCGTTGTTTTTTTTAATGTAGGTTTGTTCTAACGGGCTTCGCTCGATTGATAACATTAATTTATTTTTGAGCATGTCAATGTATAAAAAATAAGTACCGTGATACAGCTAGGGTTTAGATTCTAAGCGTGCTGTTTATGAGATTGGTTGAAGGAAACAGGCCAGTACAAGGTTATCTCCATCTCTAGACCTGTGCCATGTGAACAGTGTCCACTTTGTATGTGTTTCAACCAGTGTAGTACATTGTGAAAATAGTCTGCAGTAAAGGTGTGGTAGTTGTCTGAGTTTTTTCATGGTAGAAGCCAATAATTTGTTTTGTTTCAATTTTGCCCTAAGGAGATATACATTTGAATGAGTTTGACTTTTCAAATTAAGATTCCATCGGAAGTAATTTGCGGGTTAACTGTGTTTTCAAATTTGGGAAGGATTTATCCTCAATTTGTGACGCGCCGTTCAATTTGAACAGAGCCGAATCAAGTAAGTCCTTTATTTAGTGCAGTCAAACATTAAAAAAAACCCAACAACGTTAATGTTTTGTTATTATAAATTTTGGCTCTCTGTATCCTACGCACTTCGTAAAATGATCAGTAGAAGTTTGTATAGTTACATTTTATGTACATGTACATTGAATTGTATATAGTATTGTGAAATTATAAGTTCTAAATAAATGACATTAATTTGTCGATGTTTCAGTTTTGTGAGAAAAACGTTAACTTTTGAAAGTTTAATAAACTGTGGCTGTCGAATTTAAGTTATAACACGTAATATTATAAAGAGATCGAGGGAGGAAGAGAGAGAGAGAGAGAGAGAGAGAGAGAGAGAGAGAGAGAGATCGAAAGAAAGAAAAGAGAGAAAGGAGAAGCAGTAAACTAGAAAGAGGGAGATAGACGAACAAACAAACAAAAACAGACTGAGGCAGACAGAGTGACAAAGAAAGAAAAGGAAATTGGCAAATATATAGAGACAGAAAGAGACAGACAGACAGAGAGACGCAGAAAAGGTGGAAGGGAGCGAGTAAGTGACGCATATAGAGAAACCAACCAACAGAAGCTGCCCACAACTAGACTGGATGGTTCTCGTTACACCCACTCGCTGTCTTTGATCCGCTTGCCAAAAATAAGGTTGAGGTGGAAAAACATGTGTACGGTACCGTCATTACTAATGGTCGGGATGTTGGGGCTCTTCTGTGGTAGATTCAATCGTAAGTAATAAACAGATGCATTCTGTTAAATTGCGTAATAAACGGATAAATAGGGCTCTGTTTCATCGTAATATGCCGTTGTGACCTCTTTCTACTCTTACTCGCTCTTTCTATCTCCCTTTCTTTGTCTTTTTCTTTCTTATTTGTCTCTACCAGCTTCTCTCTCTCTGTCTCTGTCTCTCTCTGTCTCTGTCTCTCTGTCTCTGTCTCTCTGTCTCTGTCTCTGTCTGTCTGTCTGTCTCTCAAACTCTCTCTCTCTCTCTCTCTCTCTCTCTCTCTCTCTCCCCCTCCAGTTTAAGAACGTGTCTTTCCTGCGATATAATTATCATAACAGTAATGCTTGGTGAGCTCTGTATGCTTGGTGAGCTCTGTAAAGCGAATGCTGCCAGACCCCCCGTTACTCACGCCAAGGCAGAGGGTTGGCCGGCCACTGCCTCAGTCTCAGCTTTCAGGCACTTTAGAACCGCAAGATGTACAATCATATAATACATTGTGTACCGTAGATCTAGGGTCGTATACAGCTTTGTGTGAGGCTTTCGTCTCCGTTGACTTTAATATGATACGACTAACAACGCTTTCGACAAGTCGGAAGCTTCCCGTGCATTGTACTTGCGAGCCCCAGACTCTTAGACTCAGCCTCAGAGTGAGTCAAGGCTATAGAATTCTGGTCATCTGGCAGTGATTTCGTGGCGTTTCTTGGCGGGTCGGACTCCAGATAGCTCAGTAGGTTGGGCGCTTGAGTGAAGAGCTTGGCGTTCAAGAGTTATAACTTTCTTTCCTTCTTTTTTCTTTTCTTCCATTACTATTATGTGTTGTTGTTGTTGTTGTTGTTGTTGTTATTGTTGTTGTTGTTGTTGTTGTTGTTGTTATTGTTGTTTTTGTTGTTGTTGTTGTTGTTGTTCTTTGCTGCTATTTTTCTATAGTGGACCTCTAGATCTAATAGAGGGTGTGACCAGCGGTCTAAAGGTTTTTGTGTTGGTCTCAAGTACTGGCTGTTGACATGTTACTAGGGTCGGACCTGGAGTTTAGCCAGGGAGGGTTTTGGAGAGAGAGAGAGAGAGAGAGAAGGGTTTGCCTGACGGAGTGAAAATAAGGAAATAAGGATTCCAGAAGCAACAAGAAAAGGTGGAGAGGGAAAACCAAATGATCACAAGACAGGAAATTTTCAACAGCAATCCTTGTTGCCGATAAAGATAGATATATAGATAAAGATCTCACTTACCAGTACAAGAAAAAAAAAAAACAAGTACAAAACTATCAGCATTTTGCTCGATACTTTTAATTCGTTCATTGAATATGATAAATTTATGTCCAAACTTATTTTTAACTTGGTACATGTGCTATCAGAGAATCAGTTCTTGTAGCAGCATTCTCGGTAGATAATTTTGTTAATACCAGCATTTCATCAACATCATAATTATCATCATCAGCAGCATCATCACCATCATCAACGTCATCATCATCATCATCATCATCATTGTCATCATCATTATAATACCTCTATATCCCTATTTTCTTTTGCCCTCTCCCTCCTGTCCTACTTGACGCTCACACACACACACACTCAATATAACACATGTACATGTATACAGAGTTAGTTTTTTAGCGGTCGTACTAGACTCCAGTCCTGGACCCTAACCCCAGTCTTGTAGTAGTTCTAGAGGGCCATGCTCAAACCTCAATACATGTACATGTACTATATATCCCAATGGATGTAGTAGTTCTATAGGGCCATGCTGGAACCTATATATGTGTACATGTACTATATATGATCCCAATGGATGTAGTAGTTCTATAGGGCCATGCTGGAACCTATATATGTGTACATGTACTATATATGATCCCGGTCGTACTAGACTCCAGTCCCAGACCCCAACCCTTGCCTTGTAGTAGTTCTATAGGGACATGCCCGAACCTCTATACATATGTGTATATATGATCCCAATGGATGTAGTAGTTCTATAGGGCCATGCTCGAACCTCTATACATATGTGTATATATGATCCCAATGGATGTAGTAGTTCTATAGGGCCATGCTCGAACCTCTATACATATGTGTATATATATCCCAATGGATGTAGTAGTTCTATAGGACCATGCTGGAACCTCTATACATATGTGTATATATATCCCAATGGATGTAGTAGTTCTATAGGGCCATGCTGGAACCTCTATATGTGTACGTGTACTATATATGATACCAATGAATGTAGTAGTTCTAGAGGGCCATGCTCGAACCTCAATATGTGTATGTACTATATATGATCCCAATGGATGTACTTTGTGAAGCCCGCACGGGAGGAGTCCCCCTGGCGCCCAGATCGTCTTGACCTTGACATTCAACGGTTTAGATCAGCAGGGCCTGCCCTTTGCCAAATGCTCACTCTGTCTGTGCCCCTCCCTCTATGTCTATCTCGCTTTACTCTTCTTTCTCTCTCTCTCTCTCTCTCTCTCTCTCACACACACACACACACTCTCTCTCTCTCTCGATATATCTATCTATCCTGACTGTGTTTGTTTTCCCCTCTATCTCTCGATGTCTCTGAATGTCTTTTAAACTCTTTACTCCCCATCTCTCTATTTCTCTGGTTATTCCTCCCTATCTCTGTATCTCTCTTGCCATAAATTATATTTCTCTCCCTGTCCCTCTCTCTCTCTTCCCCTTCGTGTATTTCTCTTTCTCTCTGTATATCTGTCTATCTATCTATCTATCTATCTATCTATCTATCTATCTATCTATCTATCTATCTATCTATCTATCTATCTATCTATCTATCTATCCGTCTCTCTTTTATACCTAGTTTCTGTCTAATTGTCCAACCATCAATCTCGCCAGATATCTCTATCCCCCTCCCTGCCTCTCCCCCCCCCTCTCTCTCTCTCTCTCTCTCTCTCTCTCTCTCTCTCTCTCTCTCTCTCTTTACGCCCCCGCCCACACTTTCCCTCAACGTATAACTGTTATATTTACCTGTACTGTGTGTTCGCCCAAGACCCCCCTATAGTTATTATGATAGGCCGAGATTCCGAGGTACATGTACACGAATCATCCCGTGTGAACAGTGCTGAACACACGGACACTATTGGCCAGTCTCGGGTTGAGGAAACTGGCGGTACGACTAGATCTATACAGTGCTGAGAGAGCTGTGGGGTTTCTGGGTTGCTAACTGGGGGCAGGATGGATATATATTTATGAACTTTGACAGGATAGATGTTTTCGCTCAATCTGTATGTTTGTCTATCTTTGTCTTTCTCTGTCTGTCTGCCTCTCTCTATCTATCTATCTATCTATCTATCTATCTATCTATCTATCTATCTCTCTCTCTCTGTTGCTCTCTATCTATCTATCTATCTATCTATCTATCTATCTATCTATCTATCTATCTATCTATCTATCTATCTATCTATCTATCTATCTATCTATCTATCTATCTATCTATCTATCTATCTATCTATCTATCTATCTATCTATCTATCGATCTATCTATCTATCTATCTATCTATCTATCTATCTATCTATCTGTATATCTACTAATATCTCTGTCTCCATCTTTTATTTTTCATCGCTTGCATTTTTCTACATTCTTTTTCCTTGCGATTGTTTTCAGCAAATCTAGCAAGGGAAGTAACCTGTTCAACGAGCAGCCTAAGGGGAAGAAACCAGATTCTGTAAACAAGGTAAGTGTAGCTCTCAGGCTGATAGTGAGAAAAACAAAGTTCCTGGAACAGGCACCTCAGCCTATAGTATTCTGTCCTACTATTATCCTTATCACCTGTAACAATTCAGTGACTTGGCGTACCTTCTATTTTTAGAACACTCAATGAATCCCCATACGCTAAAAATAGACCTTCCCATGAACGTCGCGGATTTTTGTCTCTCCCCAGACGAGCAGCGCCCCAGCCGCAAGCGCCGGGTTGTTTGCCGACTTTGACGACGATGATGACGGTGGCGACTTCTTTTCGGCAGCGAGCAAGCCAGTAGGCAGGTGAGCACATTCTGTCTCTGTCTGTATACACAGCTGCATTTTCTATGTGGAGGGGGAGCGGAGAAGCTCAGTCGTTAGAGCGTGTGATTTGTAATCAGGAGATTCTTGGTTCGAATCTCGACCAGGTCGTTATGTTCCTGCTGGTTGGGTCAGTGCCACTGTCAGCAGCAAGAATAGGAGGATTCCTGATCTACCATTAGCTATTTGTCCTGAAAGGATCACATTAAATGGGCGCACACCCAACCAGAAGGGAAGAACGTGACTTGATCGAGGGACAGATCCCTGGTCGTCCTATCTGAAGCTCCATGCTCTACAACTGAGCTGTTTTGTCCCTGGACAGAAGGTTAAAGCAGTTGATGCGGCTAAAAGAGGGTAGCAGATGTGGTACATGCTGAGCAACGATGTTGTTTAAACAACCATACATTTGATACATCTAATACTCATTGCTAGATTCATGTTTCAGTTTCTGCGGTACCCCTTTGGGCGGCACTGTATTTTGAGACCTCTATCCGATGGTTGGTCCAACTTGTCACAATTTTCTTCCATCAATCTTGGTTCCATCAGTTTTAGTTTTATTAGACCTGCTGAGACAAAGCCTCTGGTATCGCCACTCTGATTCAGTGTAGCAGCACATAAATTTGTCTTGGGACACCATCCGCAATGTAGTCTAGTTGCAATTTGAGAAACCAATGTTTGTCTTTTCCTTAATCTTTGTCAGTGTAGACAAAATCACCAGTCTGCTTTGACGCTCAAGGACAACAGGACTTGGTCGGTGTACTCCCGATTCTTTTAATCTCCTTTCATATTGCCAGATATAACTTTACGTTTCTTTTTGTCCCAAACCCAGCAAAAAACCAGCCGGAGGTGTTGCCCTGTTCGGAGGTTCAGACCCATCGGCAGATAAAGGCACTAAGGTGAGCTTGCCACATTGCTCGCTTTTTTTTACCTTTTTTTATTTCGTAATTTTTATCTTTTAGAGCTTGCTTTTGCGATTTTGATTTACAAAATAAAATATACGAATATTCCTTTGAAAAATTTAATATCTGCGTTTTAACTTTTTACTTCTAATTTCTGTATGGAAATAATTATATTGTCTTTCTTTGGAGTTATGACATTGTCCTATAAGGTTTCAATTATAAACAATTTATAACTGTGAGGTGATGCTTTTATTATAAGCAATTTTATATATTATTTTGCCGTGAGTTTTTAACTACCAAAATCTTTTTATATAATTTTCATCATGAGGGTTTCATATACAATATTACATACAATTTCACCACAAGGTTTTTATTACAAGCAATATTTTATATAAGTTTACCATGCTGTTTGATCGCGCCTCTCTGTATTTGACAAACGCTGATTGTATCGGCAGACTCCATCCAAGAAGCCGAGTGGTGGCCTCGCATTGTTTGCTGACGATGACGACGACGACGACGAGCCGCTCTTCTCTGGCAAGTCGACCCCGGCACTGACACCCCAGGTGAGATCCCACTTCCTGTAGCAACAAGCATGATTGTGTGTTATTATAGATTGTCTAACTTGACTTAATGGCCTAGGCCTGTAAGTCCCCTTGCCTCCTAGTGATCCGCATCCGGCCTCCACTGGTCTCCGTCTCTTGCTCTCAACTCCACTGTTAGTAGAGGGACACCACAGCGGTCTTGTACACCTCACTGTATACCTGTGTACAATAAATGTACACATACTATATACCTGTGTAAAATAAATGTACACACACTGTATACCTGTGTACAATAAATGTACACACACACTGTATACCTGGGTACAATAAAAGTACACACACACACACACACTGTATATCTGTGTACAATAAATGTACACACACTGTATACTTGTGTACAATAAATGTACACACACACTGTATACCTGTGTACAATAAATGTACACACACACTGTATACCTGTGTACAATAAATGTACACACACTATACCTGTGTACAATAAATGTACTCACACTATATACCTGTGTACAACAAATGTACACACACACTGTATACTTGTGTACAACAAATGTACACACACTATATACCTGTTTACAATAAATGTACACACACACTGTATACCTGTGTACAATAAATGTACTCACACTATATACCTGTGTACAATAAATGTACACACACACTGTATACCTGTGTACAATAAATGTACACAAACTGTATACCTGTGTACAATTGTATACATGTCCTCTGTGCCTAAGTCTGTTTGGGGTAGAGCGCTATGCTATAGAAATAAAGTTTTATTATTTTCATTACCTTTCTCCATCTCCATCTTCCGATGCCAGACTGCGAAAACCAAGAGCACGGCGCCCAGCTCAGGCTTGTTTGACGACGACCTGCTGTTTGGCTCGGAGGCGGCCTCGGACTCAGTGGCGCCCCCTGTGGATCTCTTCAGTGCACAGGTACTCTCTCACCTTCTCACATCGCAGTTTTAAGCCAATTACTTCCTTATGTGGGCTCTGTTGTGGAGAATTTTCGGAAACTTGTTAAAGATAAAAGCTTTGATTTGTATTATTTCGAGATAAAAGGTGAGGAGATCAATATAAAGAGGTGCTCGCTAGCCATTTTGTGCTGGGTTGACACAAAGAGCTAAGGTAAAATATGTCGTTCATGTCGGAAAAACCATGCACCATCACAAATGTGGCCGAATGCCCTAACCATTGCACCAATGGCATTCCCACATCCTATGCTTGTTACTTGTATCCCTCGCCGTGTTTGTCGATAGGATCTCCAGCAGACATCACAACAGCACACCATTTGTTCCTGTCCCTACTCCGCAGACTTATTTTGTGTAAACTTAGACCACTGCTCTTCCCACATGCTATAACTAGTCTGAATGGTTGCTTGTAATCTCTGCTGCAGAAGTCGGCCAGCAAACCAGAGTCTTCCAGCCCAGCCCAGGCTAAGAAGACGACTGCGACGTCGTCAAAGAAAGCAGCCCCAGTGACCTCCCCTTTCGGTGCCGACGACGATGATGATGATGACGAGGATGACCTGTTTGCTTCTGGACCAAAAGTGAAATCGTCCAGGTCTGAGCGGACCGGGTCGGCCACTGGTCAGGCGATCGAGGGCGTCACGGAGACGGAGTCAGTGGACGATAGCATGGAGACACAGGTAGGGACGCCGGACAGAGCTGATCTGCTGTCATGGACGGGGACCTCTTGGTTAGGGGCAACATAATCTATTGACCTATTGTTGGTGTTGCTGTTGTTGCTGTTGGTGGTGTTGTTGTCGGTGTTGTTGTTGTTGTCGTTGTTGTTGTTGTGTTGTTGTTGCTGTTGTTAATGTTTTTGTTGTTGTTGTTGTTGTTGCTGTTGTTGTTCAGATTTCAGCTACCTTCCTGCACCTTCCACTATGACCATGAAATATTTGCCTTCTTAGTCGAGTACGTTAAGTAGACATGTAATGCAAACATTCTTGGAACCGTCAGTGCTTCATACTAGGGCCAGAGAAATCAACAGCTCTTGTTGTACAGTTGTTCATTATCAACTCATATGATGTTTTTTTTTCCATCACATTTTATAGTAGATAGTTTTTTTTAACATTATTTTTAGCATAACTTTGGGGGAAAGCAACAACTCCTGTCAATTTATCTATCCCTTCCTCCATTTCCTATCTCCTTATTCTTGTAACACTTTACAATCAGTTTCCTTGTGAACATTTGTGTGTGCCAGGAGGAAGTGAAGCTGTCAAGCTGTCTATCCCCTCTTCCATTCCATTTCTCCCTATTCTTGTAACACTTTATAATCAATATCCTCATGAACATTTGTGTGTGCCAGGAGGAAGTGAAGCTGTCAAGCTGTCTATCCCCTCTTCCATTCCATTTCTCCTTATTCTTGTAACACTTATGATCGATTTCCTTGTGAACCTTTGTTTGTGCCAGGAGGAAGTGAAGCTGTCAAGCTGTCTATCCCCTCTTCCATTCCATTTCTCCCTATTCTTGTAACACTTTACAATCAGCTTCCTCATGAACGTTTGTTTGTGCCAGGAGGAAGTGAAGAAGCCGAGAAAGCCGGCAGGCGCCGTGTCCATGTTTGGAGGCATCGACCCCGCAGCCCTGCTGAAGAAGAGGAGACCCCCCTCAGAGTCGGACGAGGAGGAGAAAGCAAAGGAGGAGTCAAAGAGGTCAGAGAAGGAGCAGACGGAGGAGAAAAAGGAGAAGGTAGAGGAAAAGCCTAAAGAAACACCAGCTGTCGCAGCTAAGCCAAAACCGCGTAAGTTTGAATGAGAATGAGAGTGAGGGCATGAAAACATTCCCTTTTAGTAATTCAACTTTAACTTTGATGTATAATATTATTTAACTATTAAGGCATGTAACTTTTGTTGTATAAAAAAAAAATCAGGTTGTATTGTAAGGCAATCCTTGTTCTAGAGATTTAAAATTGTTGAACTTATACATATGCCACAAAGCAAACAAAAAATATGGGGCGGGGATGGGATGATAATAAAAATAGAAGTGACTGTTTACTTAAAAAAAAATATTATTGCTTTTCTAATGCCAACAAATCTGTGTGTCTTTAAGGCAGTATATATTCATTCCTTGTCCTGATATGTATGTATATCTTTTGTTTTGTTTCCTAATTGTGTCTTCGTTTGATTTGCGAAGAGAGTGAAATGCAGACAATTCTTTTTTCTCCTATGATCTTGTAATGTCTAGAGCGGCACTATAACTTACTTTCCTTACCTTATACCTGGTAAAAAGGGATAATGTGGGTGGAACGACATAGTTTGAGTAGTAATGAGATGAGCAAAAACTATATTAGGTGGTAGCAGGACTTTAAAAGATTTTTAACATAAAGTAGATATATTATCTTACAAACTTTATTTGGATAATTTTTCATACTAGACTTGTTTGTTTCTCCTTCCTTTACTCTTCCTCCTGCACCCCCCCCCCTCCCCTCTCCCCCTTCTCTCTCTCTCCCCCTGAAAAAATCTTCCCAATTTTGCCAGCACCAATACATTTAACGAATGAGCACAATCATGCAACGCCTCCCTGAACGAAAGCGGACATAAACAAAAACTGAAATGTATCAGCAACGTCTTTGTTTGATGATACCGAGGATGATCTATTCAGTGCCAAACCTGCGCCTGCGACCGTCAAGAAAACAGAGGACAAAACCTCTCAGGATGAGTCAAAGGTTCGTCTTTGGATGTTGATAGTATCTTTTTGTCTTTCTTTTTTAATGTAGGACTCTATAATTATCTTTCATATATCTTTATGATATCTCTCAACATCACCTTTGATCATTTTTTCTTCCTCAATAGATGACATAACATTAAATTTGTTTTGATCTGTCAGTTGAACGCAGCTCTTAAGGTCTTTAAGGCCAGAGCCAGACTGACGCTGGTGGCTGGGGTGGGGCTGTGGCTTCGGTACGAAACCCTCTTGTATTATTTGGCACCTTCTGACTGGGCAAATAAGTACGATAGGATTTTCTAAAGAACCCCCAGTCCAGCCTTAGCCTCACCCCAGCCACCAGCGGCAGTCTGGTTCTGGCCTAATGTTGTGTTTTACATCTATTTGCAGCCTGAAATATCATATAACCATAGAGTTTAGAAAACAAACCATTTCTACATACAAAATTATTCGCAGGTTTTTATTTTTTAACTATTACAATATTGCCGTTGCTGTGCTGATATGCCTTAAAAACAAAACTCTTGGTCGTTTTATTTGTTTCTCTTTCACTATATTTTCTTTTTCATGAAGTTAATGTGTTAATTTTTTCTTACTTTTACTCTGTGTCTGTTCAAAATGTCCTTTTCATGAGCTGTAACCAAACAAAAAGTTTCCCATTTAGTCTAATAAAGTATTAACTTATAATATTATCTTCTCATATCCTATATTATCTTATTCTTGTATCTTCTCCCATCTTATCTTATCGCATTGTATCACAGCCTGGGGAAGCGGCAACTTCCCTATGCCCACTAATGAGGTGTTATGCTATCTTATCCAGCCCTATCTTAGCCTCTCGTATCTTTCCCTATCCCAAGCCGAGGACGAGACCAGTAAGGACGCACCCCCTCCGACGCCAGAGCTACCTTATCCTGCCTTATCTTACTCTCTCGTATCTTTCCTTATCCCAGCGCGAGGACGAGACCAGTAAGGACTCGCCCCCTCCGACGCCAATGCTATCTTGTCCTGCCTTATCTTAGCCTCTCGTATCTTTCCCTATCCCAGCGCGAGGACGAGACCAGTAAGGACTCGCCCCCTCCGACGCCAGAACCCGTTCGCCCCAAGAAACCCGCGGGCGCGGTGTCCATGTTTGGAGGCCTGGATCCCATGGCCGCGCTCGGCAAGCTCAAATCCCCCACAAGCCCCTCGGCTTCTGGGTCAGAGGCAGCGAAGAAATCGGCCGGAGCGCCGCAAGCCGCCCCCAAACCCAGCAGGCCGACGACGCTCGATGCCGGGGCGGATGATGATAAGCCCAAGCCGCGTAAGATCGATTTAGGGATTACAAACTGACTTTTGAGATTTGTATGGCAGTCACAAACCTAGGCTGTCTATGATCAAATTAGCGATTACAAATCTGTCTTGTAAATTATTTTATCTGTCTTGTAAATTATTTCTCCTGGGATGATAAACCCAAGCCGCGTAAGAACGCTTTAGGGATTACAAACTACTGACTTGTGAGATTTGCATAGCAGTCACAAACCTAGGCTATCTATGATCTCTTTAGGCATTACAAATCTGTCTTGTAAATTATTTCTCATGGGATGATAAATCATAGCAGCATAAGGTTCTCTGTAACAATTTCAAAAAGGGTATGTGAGATTTTTACAGCAGTGATCAACCTCGTCTTTGTATGGTTTCTATTGGCGTGGCAAAGCATTTGCTTCCGCAAAATAAGATTTGCATAGCAATACAAACTATTTTCTTCAGCCATGTGAAATAATGTAAGCTTCAAAAGATTTTTCAAGCAATAAATGAAAAATAAGATGAATTGTTCAACACGCAATGAAGAGCTTCTTATTTATATATGTTCTGCATATAGAAAGTTACTAAAACTTGGTGTATCAAACATCACCTTTGTTTTTATCTTATAAGATCAGGCCATTGCCAGGTGTAAAATATCAGTACTGACAATGTAATGTCCAACAACTATTTTATACTTTCCGCATATGTATATACTTTCTATTAAAATATCAGTATGATGTAATGTGCATGTACTTCATTTTGGACTCATGTTGCCGTTGTGTGTTTTGATTTCTGCCAGCGCCCAACCTGTTCTCTGGAGATGATGAAGAGGATGACGATCTGTTTGGAGCTCCAGTGACACAGCCCAAGGCAGAGGTTGGTTTTTCTATCAGGTGGTCTCTTTACTTATTCATTTATCAAAGGTAAAGAAAATGTTTCAAGTTCTGGGTGTACAGAGAATGTGTATTTTTCTATGGTCAGTTTATGAGATTGTGTTAACTTACGAATATGACAAAGTGTTAACTGTATGGTCAGTTTATGAGATAGTGTTAACTTACGAATATGACAAAACTGCATCCTGCTTTACAGCTATTCTTATCAACTGTGAGCCCTTCGGGGTTTAACCTCTATCGTCAGCAAGCACTATCTCACAGGTAGAAATCGAGTTACAAAACATGCTGTGATCACTTAGCTATCAGGACAGCTCTAATTTTTTTTGTAGGACAGAAATATTTCATTGAAATTTATTTATGTTCTAGGAGTCCAAATGCTACTACTGTTTTGCTTTAGTTAATGAAAAACAAATCTGGGCATTTTTATTCCAATTCGCTATGAGATAGATGGAAATCAAGAAACACATTTTGTCAGCCCGGTGACATATTTTATTATGTACCAAAATGACTGGAAACAGTTCTTTAAAATTGTTTGTTTTATACTTCAAAGCTGTAGATCTATACTATGTCTTTATCCAACCTAACATGTGTCTGGTTTTCCCAAACAATCATTTTCTTTTTTTTGCCTTTCTTATTGTTCTCTAGCCTGAGGTGAAATCTCCGGAAGCCCCGAAGCCTCACAGACCGGCCGGCGCCGTGTCCATGTTTGGCGGGGTGGACCCGTTTGCTGCCATGAAGAAAAAGTCTGTCTCCATAGAGGAGAAACAAGAAGGTAATATAATTATGACTTAACGGTCTTAAGGTCTTCTGTGTCTCTGTTATCATACACTAGCCGTTAATAGAAACAGAATTTGCAGGTTTTGTTATGATGCAAGTAAGGCAGTCCAAGAACTATAGAGGCTTTAACAGACTGAGCTAGACCAAGGGTCTTGTGAAGATGTTAGTAACTGAGGGAGTAAGGTGGAAATAGGTTAGTCACAAACTTGATTTAGCTTGAGACTGATAGATAAGACAAATAAACAATGTAAATTTTTGATTGATTAATTAAATTGATCAGTGATAGTCTGTACAAAAATCAATAACAGAAATAAAATGTGAAGCAACTGGAGCGAGTCGGGCACAAGTCTGAATTTGGACTTTTTCTGTTATTTTTAGTGTGCTTTAGAAGTATTAAATGCACAGATTGAAAAAACTCCACCATTTTTATAACAATAGATAATCCTTTTTCTTTGGAAATGTATGAGTTCAATAAAGAGTAGTTTTCTATGTTTAGAGGTCTCTATTTAGAAACATATCAGCGACTCATACTGGTTGCCTTGCAAATATATGTTTATTTTGGGAGGAATATTTTGTAGCTGCGTGTGTGTAAAGGGAAAAAAATATAACTTGATTTAACAACAACAGTGTAAAGAGCTAATTTACGTAGATTGCACAATCCCATGGTAATGTGTAACTTACTTTTGTGCTATCAGCTCCGTATATTGTCATTGCAGGTCTTTTATATTTGTCCATAACACATTAGTTTTGGTTCTTTCACAATGAAACCAAATAACAAAAAAAAAAAACAACCAATATAGACGGTACCTTTATAAGCATGTCTGCAGTATTGAACTGTTAAGTGCTCTTTCTAAACTAAAAATTGGCCAAAAAAATAATTGAATACATCAAAAGGTTTTAGAAAGTGAAAATTGTTTGAGCATATGGTCATGCAATAATTATTGTATTACCTCTTCTATAAAAATAATTTGCTGGTTTGTTTTGTTTCTTCTCACACAGACTCTAGCCCAGCCCAAGAGGAGCCGGTAAGTCAGATATCTTGTGTTTTGGTACAATGATAAATGCTTAGTGAAGGGAAAGGTTAAAATCTGATGAACCAAGAAACAAACCAAAAACTGATCTATCATAAATGTTGGCATTATGTGAGTTTATTTCTAATTTGTGCCTGCAATGTAATAGTTCTTAACAAATTGGTTGGTGTTACATTTTGTCATGCGCTTAAAGTAAGTGTTTGCAAAACAGGTCTAAGCAGATATATCTTTCTGTTTTCTCTTATCAGTTATTTTTATTATAAATATTTGGTTTAAGCCTGTAAAAGTTGAATTTCAGCTTGCCGCTATGTGTTTTGCATCATGAAATAAGCTGTTCTTTTCTTTTGGTCATGGTTATATAGAAGAGGATGGCGCCCAAGAGTATCATGGTTTGGATTTAATTTTTATTTTGTTCCTTACCTCCGATCTCCTCGCTTAACCCTCACCCTTCATACACCCCAATCGAATGTACAAGTATCCAACGACAACAACTGCTACAACTATAACAATTATCCTACTCCTCGGTATTGCCATGGTTGTAAAGTGCCAGACACCCAATATAAAAGAATAATCATGTCTGTTCAGTATTGATAATAATTATGTTTTAAAAAGGAATTATGAGTGAGTTTCAGCATTAGGTTTTAGAAAGTGTTCAGTATAAACCTTGTAAATGTTGTTTCAGAACAGAGAAGACTTTTTTTGAACAATTTAAAGGACTATTTTTTATGTATATACATATATTATATAAAATTTATTGAAATTTTTATTTAAATTTGCTATACATTTGTCATGCCTTTGTGTAAATAATATGATGCAGTGTTATGTTCAACAAAATTGATTGAACACTAATAGAGTTTTTTTTAATAGTGTTTTGCATCTTCAAGCATAGAGCACGCATCTTGTTTTCATTGATGCTTATAAAGAGTCACTCACCCTTACTTTGTATTTTCTACCTTGTCCTGTCGATCATTTTGATTTCCTCAATTAAAATACCTTCCCTTTTATGATTCAAATATGGTTAAGAGTCCCTTTGATGAAGGCTTTATAAAAAAAAAATACTCTTACCTAAATTCTATGTAAAAGAAACATCTGCGCAAAGTTTAGAGGTTGTTTTTTTTTAATTTATTGTTTCTCTAGATTTAGTATAAATTAAGATTGGAACCAGTACTAAATCTACTAATTTTCTTAATAATTTGACACCCTTTTGGTTTGGAGAAAATTTAAAGAAAGCTTTGATTTTTTTTTTGTATTATGTCTTTGAAAATCTTGCTGTTTGCATTTCTACCATTCATACCTTCAAGTCTCTCGAGCACTGTCATCTGTCTTCACACCATCATCCTCATTACCCTCATCCTCATCATTGTCTGCAGCCCTCCTTTGTTGACCCGCTAGATGTGTTGTCCTCACCTGTTACCACGGCAACTGGCACCCCTAAGCCTGGCGTGCCGGCCCCCTCCTCCGCTCCCTCCCCTTCCCCCTCGGTGCGTGTGACCCCGCCCAGAGCCAGCGCCCCGTCCGCAAGTATTGTGAGTATACACAGTCAGTGCAGGGGATCCATACGCTCTTGTTTAATAAAACTAAATAAAGTCATCTTTTCGTAGTTTTTTAGGTAAATTTTTGCTTCTAAGCATTTTATGGGACTGGTTTATGTGGATTATTAATGTCTTGTATTTTATATGATTTTTTGTTGTTGCTGAAAAATAGAAAATAAATCAATTGAATTCTGTAATTAGCTCTGAAAATGTTTAGTTTAGTTAGTTGAAGCCTCTTGATTCCTTACAGTGGATCATAGGGATGCAACAATTTCCCTAGACCAGACTCGGTTCTGGCTGGTCCTCTTCAGCTCGGCCCATGTCTTACCAGTCTCTTTTACTTCTGCCTCAGTACTACGCCGCTAAGTCTGCTTCAGGCGTCTGAACGTGCGTCGGGAGTTCCACTCCAGGGCTTGCCTTGTGATGTTGGATACAGGCTTTCGAAGTGTGTGACCTATCCAGCCCCATTTACGCTTTTTGATCTCTGTCTCGATAGGGGTTTGCTTTGTTCTGTCCAACAGTTCTTTGTGTGAGACAACTTTGGGCCACCTAGTGTTGAGGATGTTAGCTTGGAAGATGAATCATTCATTCATTCAGGTGTCAGGTCTGGCGCAGATATCGACAATCAGGGATTTCCAAGCCTCTCTGTCTTCTGTCCGTCTGAATATGTCCAGCTTAGAAAGATTCTTGTTCGATGTGTTTATGAATCGAGTCAGACTCGAATGAATAGGTAACAAATATTGTTGAATCATGGGAAATGCCAAACTAGTTCCTCGCACAGGATAAGGACATAGGACTTAGTTATGTGCTGCATGACTACCATTTCTGTATTTGGAGTTGCACCTGCAGCTTGCTGTCTCGTGTGTGGCAGCACATAAAATTGTCAGACGTCTGTCTTGAGGCCCGTCCACAATATAGCATATATACTGCTGCTGTTGGACGTTAAACCAACCCAACAACAACAAAAACAACTTTCTCACCCAGATTTGGGATATTGCTACGTTTCATGTCATGAACTTTGTTGAGGGCCTTGGAAACATCACGGTTTCCTCTCATTGTTTCATTAATTCATGTTGAAAGTCAAAGCATGCACTAAACTTACAGGCATGCAAAGGTTGAGGCATGGGCATGGTGAATCATAATCATGGAGTCTTTCTTCAAAGACAAGAACTTACTGCCGATATTTATTTGATTTTCTACACTTTAACAACTCATGCATGGATGCTGCATCGTGGCATGTGTATTAAAGTTCTTTCTTTCAAGATTGACGCTGAGCTATAATGAATATTTCAAGAATTCATTCTACCGTGACCGTATAAAATTTCCAGTGAAAATCGATATGCCAGCAAGGCATGACTGCTTTATGCATGTCTGAAACTTAATTACATTTTTGAATATTCAGTACATATTGTCCCAATTTTTTTTCTGCCTTGACTTTCTGTGAAAACAGTTACTTTATTTCTATTTCTGTTTGATTTAAGTTATTGCTTCAAACATGCTCTATCCTTGTGATATTTTCCCCTTATTTTTCTTCTTCTTGAACTCACCAAAACTGAAAGCGTAAGAGTCAGCCTTTGCTATGGAAATTCAAGTTGTAGTTTTATTACCATTATATCAGTGCAGACACTAAATATGTCCTGTCTTATTAGTTTGTTAAGTCTTGTTTTTCAGATGAAATAAAAAAAAATGTTTTTATTTTAGCTTCCTTCATGCATTATGGGTTGAGTTTTGTCATATACAAATCATGTAAGGCCAGAATTTTTTTGAACAAAGCATTAAAAAACTGAGGATTTACTTTTCTTTAAAAGCACACTATTAGCAGCTAGGCCTAGGCAGAGACTTAGCAAATATTTCATATTTTCTTGCAAAGTGTTGATGGTTATAAGCAATTTTTGCCTTTTTATAGTTAACGACTTACTCTGTAATGACGAATTAACATCTTTGAGGGTGACAATTGTGTGTTTGTAGCCAGTGCAAATTTGGTATACAAGATAGATGCATTTGCTTACACTTCAATCCAACCCACATCAGGAGAAAAAAAAATTAACATCTGCTTATTTACATTTTGCCAAGGTTTTCTGAGAAATCTTTGACCAGGAACCAGCTGAGATTCGAGCCTCTGATCTCCCCCTCATTAGGATATGCTTTACTTTATGACAACCATTCCTCCTCCCTGCCCTCCCTCCTTTTTTTTCTCTGATTTTGCTTTAAGTGTAAGTGAGTTCTTTGAATGCCCTTCCTCTCTCTCAGTTCTCCACCCCTTCACTTTCAATCAGAAAAACAGTGCGTACAACGTCTCTACCCCTCTCAATGGGCCTCTCCCCTCACAACAAATGTATTTTCAATAGCTTAGTATCTGGGATACACAATAGATATGTCTTTATTGTAAATTATAACATTTATTTTTAAATACACCCACCAACCTCCTTGTTCTAACAATGCTTTTAACCCTAGCTTCCTATTTGGTATACACAATAGATATGTCTTTATTGTAAATTAGAACCATTGTTTTCAATACACCCACCACCAGCTCCCTAGTTATAACAATGCTTTTAACCCCCCCTCACCCACCCCTCTCTCCGGACACATCATCAGAAGTCTCCCCTGATGTTCAACCCGGCTGCCATGCTGCCAGGCGCCGCCCACCCCAGACTCAGCAAGACGGTCGACAAGGAGAACTCTGTCGACTTTGACGAGCCGCCCGAGGCAGACACGCTCAGCAGCGCGCCTAAATGGTGTTGGTTTGGATACAACTTTATAGTTGTGTTGCAGAGTCTACAGGTTTAGTTTCTTGTATTATTTTTTTTTAGAAAATTTTGAGTTTAGATGAGCAAGAATTAAAATACATTTTAAATGGGAATGAAAAATTAACACAACTTTTGTTGTTATCTTCCCACAATCCTCTGTGTCAGGACCGACCCAAGCTGAGCAGACGCAGACCCCCGAGCCGCAAGGCGCGACGTCTCGCCGCGGCCAACACAGGCATCAGCTTTGAGGACGCGACCCCCACTACCCCTACAAGCCCCGCCCTCCTGGAGGTCCCCGATCTTCCAGACTTGTCGTCCATTGACGCCCCGACCACCTCCACCATCTCCCCGCCCGCCCCGGCCCCGAAGAAGAAGGAAGTGACCCCTCCAGCAGATGTCTCCGCCAAAACCGAAAGTTCAAACAAACCCATGGACTTGTTCGGGAACGATGACTTGCTAGGCGAAGGCTCAGGGCTGGATCAGAAACCGAGCAAAGCGAAGTCTTCAGGCTCGACAAAGACTGCGGCAGAAACAGCAGACGATGATCTGTTTTCCTCCGGTGTGTTTTCTTCCTCCTCCTCTTCCTCAGCCGCAGCAAAGAGTGCAGCCAAAAGCAAAGATGCGCCAGTTCTGCCTGACGACGACTTGTTCTCTTCCAGCGGAGCAGCCAAGGTCAAGGACTCGGCTAGCGTGAAGAAACCTGCAGCACCAGCGTTCAGTTTAGATGACGATGACGATCTTTTCGGATCTTCATCGCTGTCGAAACCAAGCAAGCAGAAATTGTCAGACCCGCCAAAACCGGCCAGCAATCAGACGAAAGCAGCAGCAGCAGCAGCTGATGACGATGATGACATCTTCGCAACACGCCCAGCCAAGTCAAAGACCAACGGCTTGACAGATGTCATGGACGGCAAAGACAATGACATTTTTGCGTCAGCACCGAAAAAAAGTGACTCTGCCTCGACTACCGCAAAGTCAAAACCAAAAGTTGAGGATGAGGACGATCTGTTTGGATCTTCCTCGGTGAAGAGTTCCACCAAAAGCAAAGCTGAGCCGAAGTCAAAACCCAGTAAGGCTGCGGAGGATGAGGATATTTTTGCTACAGGTAAGCTTGATTGTTTGATTGTCAAATTTTTTGTAGAACTTCTTTAATCAAACAATTGTGTCTAAACATTTTGTGGCAGAGAAACTTTTAATGAGTAAATGGAAAAACAGGACACAGAAAAAGCAAAGCCAAATAATTTTTCTATAAATACATTTCCTGTGAAATTAATGTGCTGATTGTTGAATTACAACAGCCTCAATCTACCATTAATGATGATCATGTGGGAGAGCTTTCTTCTGGAGGTACAGATATAATTGATTGATCACTCTGGATTGGAAAGCAATGACTGAGAATAATAATGATACAAATAATAATAATAATAATAATAATAATAATAATAATAATAAATAATAATAATAATAATTATAAGGTAAGTTTGGTTGTTTGGCCTGATTTTTCCAATTGAACACTTCATAATTATGTTTTTGCATGTTTTGATTCCCGAATTCCAAAATTGGACTGCTGGTATTTAACTCAATATGACAGATTCCAAAACATATTTTTCCGTTTTTCCTAAATCCTACAAATTATCAAAAATATTGTTCAAATGATATCTTTAAATTTTGTAACCATAAATCAATGTTTTGTTTTATGGAACAAAATTGTTGAATTGCAAGTATGGATCATATATCAGCTTTGAATTTGCTGCTTCTTTATAGATAGATTTATTTTCAGACTCTCCCTCTCTTTTTCTCTCTGCACAGACACAAGCAGCATACCTTCAACCCCTCAAGACAGCAAAAAGACAGAGGTAATGAGAAAAGTAAAAAAAACACTCACTCAAAGCTTTAGTTTTGTTAGCGGTCAAATGTTCTTAAAATTATACCATAGAGCCACTGCTTGCGGTTCTATAAAATAGGAAAAGAAATATCCATATTTTGAACCCATCCAAGTTTTATAGCTTTTCAGAGTAAACAGTCAGTTCTGGTGCTTTTTTCATCAGCTTCTAACGATTGTTTTTTTTACAGAAATTTGATGCAAAACTACGGATTTTCACCTTGTCAGAGTAACCATAATTAACCAAATGTTAGATACTCCTGACCAAAGCAAGAGAAAAAAGCATGCATTCAATCAATTAAAGAATTAGATTTAATCTTTTCTGTCATATTTTGAAACAAGATTAATTTTTTTCATAAATTTTATTAATTTGATGCCTCAACTCCCATCCCCACCTAAGCTCCCACCACCATAAAAAAAACAACAACTAGTAATGATTCTTTTAAAAACTTTCATGTGTAAATCTGCCAAAGCGTTTGAAACTCAACACACCGTATAGGTTTACAAGTCGGTGGTGATATAAACATTCTATTTGAAACTTAAAAAGCTGAAGTTTTCAAATACATGTATGCACAAGTTTTTAATCTATCTTTATCGATTCAAGGGATATCAATTGTGTAAAAACCCTAAAAGCAGTGCGATTTCATGAGCATTGCTGGCAAAATTCTGCGCCTCTGTTAAGGTAATTTCCTTCATCTCCTTCGCCCCCCCCCGACCCCCCAGGAGGAGAAGCGCACGCGGCCGAGGCGTGCGGTGACGAAGGAGGCGAGTCTGCTCAGCGACAACACGGACATCTTCAGCGACGTGCCAACTCCGACCGCGAGGGACAGCAAGAAGAAGGCCGGCCCGAAGAAAGCGGCCGCGGAGAAGAAGGGCGTGTTCAAGGACGACGTTGGTGGGTACAGAGACAGAGGGAGTAGTGGCTACTTTTAAGAATTATGTTTCAGAATTTTTTTAGAAAGATTGAAATGGAGACAAAGCTGTAACGTTGAAGAAGATTGTCCTTTAAAGTTGATGTTGGTGGGTACAGAGATGGAGGGAGTAGTAGTAGCTACTTTTAAGAAAAATGTTACAGATTTTTTTAGAAAGATTGAAATGGAGACAGAGCTGTTACATGGAAGAAGATCGTCCTTTAAAGTCGATGTTGGTGGGGTAGAGAGACGGAGGGAGTAGTAGATGCTTTTAAGAAAAATGTTACAGATTTTTTTAGAAAGATTGAAATGGAGACAGCACTGTAACATAGAAGAAGATCGTCCTTTAAAGTCGATGTTGGTGGGTACAGAGACGGAGGGAGTAGTAGCTACTTTTATGAAAAATGTTATGTATTCTTTCTATAAAGATTGAAATGGAGACAGAGCTGTAACGTTGAAGAAGATCGTCCTTTAAAGTCGATGTTGGTGGGTACAGAGACGGAGGGAGTAGCTTTTTTTAAGAAAAATGTTATATATTCTTTCTAGAAAGATAAAAGTGGAAACAGAGCTATAACGTTGAAGAAGATCGTCCTTTAAAGACGATTATGGTGGATAGATAGACTAGAGAGCAGGAGCTGCCTTTTAAGTAAAATGTAAAATGTAACGGATCCTATGTAAGATTAGTATTTAAAAAAGTGAAACAGAATGATTGAAATTAACAAAGAAAAAACAGAGTTGTAATAAATCATAACTAGAAAGAATCATATAGAGCAAAGTGGAAAGAATCTTGCAACAGAGAAGAAGAGCGTGTTCAAAGACAATGTTGGTGGGTAAAGGGAGACTGTAGAGGAAGACTGCTTTGTAATAAAAATGAAAAATGTAACAAATCCTAGAGAGATCCAGTTGCAACAAAGAGGAATTGGAGTTGTGACAGATCACAGTGGGAAAGATTGATATACAATAAAGTGGAAACAGTTTGTGTATGCAATTGATGGTTATCTAGAGAGATGGATATAGAGCAAAGTAGAAACAGAGCTGCAACAGATGGCAGTCTAGAAAGATTGGTATAGAGCAAAGTAGAAGTAGTTAGGAGTATAAAATATAAGGGCAAAGCTGAGTTGGGTTTTTTTTTAACAAAAGTAACTGAGACCAATTTTGAACATGCTCTTCCCCCAATATTAGAAGATGGATCTATCATAGAGATTTCATCTGGAATTTTTCAGGGTGGATAAGACAGTCGAAGCGAAAATAGTGCTGGGTGAGAAATGTCCGCATGCCTCATGTGCTAATTTCCGCTATGGTTATTTTTGTGTCCTTATTTACGTGCTAATCTGCACAAAAAATTCAACTACAGTTCAAGCTGCATACATTAGTTTAAAACATTGTGCAATTGTAGCCTGGTCTGTTTGGATTTTTTGTGTCTTTGTAAATCCAAATTCTAGTAGATCATACCTGGGTTATAAGTTCTGTAGTAATTACTAATCTTATAATTTTTTCTGATTTTTTTTGCAGCTTGATATTTTTGCATGAATGTTCTTCATTTCTCTAATATTTTTTTCAGCTTGTGGTAATCGCTGATGACGGTGAACCACTCTCACAATCAGGAATCCAATGAATTGCTGTCTTTCTTCATTCGTATCTCTCTCCACCATGTCTTCCAGTATTTTTCTGTCTGCCTTCAATGAGGGTACGATAACCCTGGGATAGAACATCGACTTCCAATGTTGGAGGTCCATGGTTCGAGCCTTGCTGTGGCAATTTTGTTCCCTACAATATAATGTGTGATCGGCTTAGACAGAGTCTCGGTATCCCTGCACGGTCTCTGTGGGGCAGGATGTAAACATGTCAGACTTAAGTCTTGGGGTTCGTCTACAATATAGTCTATATAGTGCTGCCACTGGATGCTAAGCAAGAACACCAACATAAAACTGTCTGTCTTTGAGTGAGTGTCAACATCTCCATCTGTTTGTCTTCTTGATTATCAGAAAAAAATGTATTTGTCTGATATCGTCTCCTGCTCGTTAGGTTTATGTCAGTATTATGTGATTGGCTGAGACGGGGGGTTTTGTATCCCCGCACATACGCTGTAAAATTGTCAAATGTTAGTGTTGGGACCCATCTAGGATCTGTCCTTGCTGCTGATGGTGGATGTTAAAAAACCAATCACTCATTCTCTGCCTTATTAAATTATTTTAGTTACTAAATCTTCCTCAAATCACACTAAAATATCTGTAATGTACTGGTCATACATGTATTAAGCCCTGATTGATTTTGCTTTATGTTTAACCAATTTTATGTATGTCAAATTTTGTTTGTTTTCATCATGTTATGTACTGGTCAGACATGACAGTGTTGTAGCTTGGTATGCAGATTAACTAAATAAGGAATGACTGTTTTAATTTTCCCAGTATGAAATTAACAGCCTAGATATGTCTGCATAGGTTATCTAAATTTTTTTCAGATTTTTTTAATGTATTTTTATAATTTGTTTTTTAATGTTTTAGTCGAGTCATGAAACGAGCATGAAAGTGTATCATTGTTTATTTTTGTTCTTAACTGAATGACATCTACCCTCATTTATTGTCTTTTGTTTCAGTATTATAAATATATCTGTGCGGATGCAGCTGTTACGTGTGTGTCAACTTAATTTGCAGATTTCTTTAAGCCTGACAGGAACCTATGCTGTCCTATAGAAATTTCAACAATCATGTTGAACTAGAACTATATCTATGTTTTTCAAATGTTTTAAATCACATTAAAGAATGATATAATTTTGTATTGAGTCAGCTACAGCAACGAAATTTCAAGAACAAAATTTTGAAATTATGATTGCTCTTCTTTATACCAAACAAAATATTTTTGGTTCCATGTGAAAGCTTCACAGTCTGAAAAATATGAAATGAGTTTTGGGTTCTCACATTTTTATTCACTATTTTTTCTGGAAACATAAATCGTAATTCTTTGCCGTTTATTTTGTTTCTCTTTTTTTTCGCGCAGTTGATTAATCTTGGTCTAGAATTGTCAAAGCACTTACCTTACTTTTTAATTTTGGTGTGTTCCAGACGATATATTCGCCAACACATCAGCAGCTGGGGTGAAAGCCAAGAAGGAGAGCAAGAAAAAATCTGGAGCGGCCAAGGCAGCAGTGGTCTCCCCTGCCTCAGACGACATCTTCGACGACCCACTGAGCTGAGTCAGGCTATGACTCGCGAGTCATGAGGCCGTTTGTCTGTTGGTCTGTGTGGAAGCTATGTGCACCTGTTCTAGTTTGCCCAGCGTTTCTCAGGCTTCAGTACGTTATACTGTCTCCAAAGTCAGCAGTATGTTTTGTGTGTGTATAATGGTTGTGTTTGTAACAATAAGGATTATGATAATGATGATTATGATGATTTTCATTAAACTTTGTCATAACACTTGCCACTCAAAAACAAATAATAAAATATTTTTTGTTGGACCTTATTATAAAATAAATCAAACATAAGGAATAAGATGATTATGATGAAAATGATGATATTCATTATATCTTTGTCATAAAATTTGCCACTTAAAGATATTTTTTGCAAGACCCATTGAAAAATTCATGAAAAAAAAAAATAGAGACCAGAATAAAAGAGCAAAAGTTTCATGAATGACCGAGAGATTTTACATACCCAGATGGCCTCTAGGTATGTGGCCCCTCAGTTTTTTTCTCAGTAGATACGATAAAACAGGAACTCCATTCTCACAATTTTCCAAACGAGAAAGGAACGAGTGAACAAAACCCCTGATGCGCTGTAGACCTGTTATCAATTTTCATGGATAAGATTTTGAGTTTCGCATAAGACTGGGAAATTATGCTTTGTCTTTCACTGATATAATTTAATGCTGAAGAATTTTTGTGCTTATTGTTTAATTTTGTTGTTATTTTGATAAAGATGTGAACACATGCATTTCGATATTGATAGGTAAATGCATGACGCAGGAATATTTTTGGGTATTTTTGTTTGTTCTAGTTTTTATAGTGATAAAAAAATACAAAAGCACAAAAGCAATACTCGATTATCAGAGAGTCAAAGCGACACTTTCATCTTTTACCTGATGGAGTTTGCCGCTTCAACATTGTCTATTATCCCCTTAATGTGTGTGTAAATAATTGTTTTGCTTTGTTTAGATGCTTATGAGATATAAAAATGTTCTCTGTAAAACTAAAACTGTCTATTATAATGATGTTTAAATATTCAAACGGCGAACATATTCCTCTTTTGATGTTATTCAAAATTGAGCAATTTAATATATTTTCAAAATGATTTTCAAATTTCTTTGCCAAAGTAGGCAGTCTAAGTGTTAAATGTTAGAGCTACAATTGCTACAATTTTTTTTCCATTCCTGTAAACCGTTTCTCTGGGTATGTATAAGTGCAGTTTAAGGTGGCAGATATCAATACTTGACTAGATTTGCTCGTGTTATCACTTTCCTGGCTCCTCTGTGTAAAATTTGTGTAAAACCTGCCTTGGAAATCTTCGCTTTTGGCTTGATAGGCGCTCTAGCACTGAGGTAGAGCATCAGCTTCCGACGGAGGAGGTCAGTGGTTTGAGCCCGGGTCTTGGGGCTGCGTTTTCATCTACTTGTTGGGTCTCTGTTATTATAGTGTGACTATCCAAGTCCTGGGTGCTCCGATATAGGCCAAGGGTCCCTTTGTCATTCGGAACTTTTGTTAAGATCTAGAGCATGTTAAACTAAAAGAGCTTGGGTTTCTCCGAACAAAGATTTTCACTTTGGTTTTCAGTTGTCTAGGCTGGCTGTCTTGGATCGAGCTTTCTTGAACAAGTTTACTGTGAGACTAATGTGAAGAATTCTTCAATGTCTATTTATTATTGTCAAATTTCTCTTGGTGCAGCAGGTGCTCGTAGTTACATGAGATAAGATTCTACTGATACATTTATTATGTACAAGCAGATTATTTTGCTCTGTGTATATTTATCCACCATAAACGTTTTCAGTATTCAATATTTACGTTATAAGCCAATGCCCCATAATGCTCTCTTCTCCAGCAATCAAACAAGAGAAGTTTTGACTTTGAGGAATTAGTGCGTTACATAATTATTATGTGATATTTCATGGTTTTTTTTCATTTTGTCTTTTTCTCTGGCATTGAGGAAAACAGCATTTATTACATTCACACATTATGCACTGGTATATCTTTTTCACCATGCCATAGAACCTTATAGAACTTTATAGTCTATGTGCAAAATGTTTTGAAAATTTTACTTGTCCATACCTTTGACTTGTCAATTTTTGTTTTAACCTTTTGATTTTTTTTCTTTTTTCTTAAATAACATAAAAGTCTTTAATTGTTGTTTTATTTGAACATCTTTTCTTTTTTTTAAATATGCTCCATTTCTTTTATAGGAAATTTGATTCCACAAAGAGAAATCATACGTACTTGTATGTTGGTAGACAGGTTTGTCTTGGCTAACCAAGCACTAGTTTTAGTAGTGAGTAACAGTGTGAAATTTCTAATTGTAACAAGACGCACGTAGAACGCGTTAAGCAGAAGATGCAAATTCAGAAGAAAAATTAATATTACAATGGAGACCTTCAAAGATGCTTCCAAATGGCTGACCTGAACTTATGTCTTTCAACCAAGATGCTCAACTCTTGTTGGAATCACATTTCCTATAACAGTAATACACACAACTGTTTTTGTATTCTTTTGGAGAAAGGCTTGATGCATCAATGTTTCAGATCATAAAACTTTTAACCTGAGAACCTGTTAACTGGTAACATTTATGTGCTATCTTTTTTAATTTTTTTTTTTTTAGGTTCAATAATAAATGGTGATAAGTCTGCATATCTGCCATTGCACATCAAATATTGCAAGTCCCTTTAAAGAACGTTTGTTTCCTTGCTATTTTCACCATGAATTTGATAAAATCATTTTGATATGATAGATGTTAACGTCGTTGAGCTGCGGTTCTTCAACTTTTGGTGTCGGAATGAATCTAACTTCCAAACTTGTAACATGTTGAATTTTACAAAATTGTTTCTTAGAAATGTACTTAACTTTTTCTTTGTTTTTGTCTTCTGTCTTTCTTTTGTTTTGACATATTTAGTTCTTAAGTTTAGATAGACATTGTTCTTTGCATTGAATTGTTATGTTTCGTATAGTTTTCGTCTATAGATTCCAGGAAATGCTATCCTTTTTTTGTAGTAATAATATATTTCTTTGTCTCTGCTGCTGGAGCTCCTTCCCCTTATTTCTTTCTATTCAAGAAGGACTTTCCTCTTGCACATCCTTTTCCAATGCTCTGCCTCCTTTTTTTTCACATAATCCCTCCTTATATCCCCCAAGGCAAGTTACAAGTGACGAACCCTCCACCTACGTCCCTGATGCTTATACACGATTTCTCTCTGTCTGATACCTGATCAAGCCCAATGATTATGAAGTCGGTTGTCGCTATCACTCAACGTATTGGTTTCCCTCTCGTAAAAATGCGTGTCTTAGCCGTTAGCGTGGCTCAATCTAAGAAAATGTTTGGTGAATTCGGTATATTTGGTGAAAAAAAACCCCACTAAGTCCCAGAAAAAAATGGAACTGCTGTAGTACTACAAATACTGCCTCAATGTATTAAAATGTTTGAAGGGAGTCTTAGAATAAAAATTATGTAGGATCAAAGTTTAATCCAGTACGGAACATAAGATAAAAAGTTACATGATGAAGGTTGAGATTTAACAGATCTATTGGATATTCTATGTTATGAGGTTTTAAGGGCCATACAGGCTTTTGTGATCGAATTTTTTTAATGTTATATTTTCTTGTCAATGTTCAACACTTTTTTGTTAGAATGAAGAAAAATTCAGTCCATAAACTTCTCAGAGAGAAGATGTGCAAATCTTTCATTTACATGAACTTGCTCTACACTGTTTTCTTGTAATAAAAAATAATTCATCACTACGTGGTGGGGTAATTTCATGTTCTTAAAAAAATGTTCATATGGGTTGAAATATTGGTGTTGAGAAATAGATAAAACTGGATAAATTTTTTGTAATTTGACTACATGTAATAAGGTTTATGTTGTGTTTTACTTTTTTTTTCTTTGGTTTTTGGATATTTTTGGTTGTTTTGTTTTAGTTTTTTCACAGAAATTGTGAATGATTATGAATGTCAACAATGATTTTATCTATATAAGTATGAAAAACCATACGCACCCCATGTATCAATTAATCAATCAATCTACTGTCTTGTGCCTTATGAAATTAAATCGTCCTGGGATGGAAAGTGATGAGACTAGTTCTAAAAAACAATCATGATTTCTATTAATGTTTTTCTTTTTTTTCTTTTATCCGTTGAAACTTGATGATGCTCACCGGTATAAAAACTTTGTGTAACTTTCCATGAATTATAACCATTAAAAATGATATGACCAAAATAGAACAACTTTGTAACTTCCTTGTTGTTATATTTGTGTTATGTAGTTGTCAAAGTTAGATTTTGTGGTTTCATGTACTTTTCAATGACTAACTAATGTGAACGCTGTGTATATTGTACTTTTGATCTTGTAATTTTCCATTAAGTTTGTCACTTTGTGTCTTTTCTTTCCACATTGTGTGGGTCATTAAGGAGAAGACCTAGTAAAATAATTCAAAGGATTTGTGCATATTAAGGGTATAACTATAAGTGATCTCGTTTATTTTAAGTTTTGGCAAAGTTAAAATAGAATGATAATTGGAAAGTTAACACCCTCCCACATTAAACCCATGCTGTAAATTTGTTTCCACTTTGATTTCTTACCCCAACACCTGAGTTCTACCAGAGAGTAGGAAATAGTGAGATCTTGCAACTAAAAACAAGGGGAAGATTTTGCGTTTTATTATGTGGGTGAGAATAACTTAGGCAGAAGCTTCTTTTTTTTAAAATTCTAAACAATAGTAAAAACATTTATTTGGCCATATTTTGCACAGAGATAAAGATATACTAGCGAACAAGGCCATGGAGTTATACTTCACCCGCTTCGAAAAGCGATTTAGGGGAAGACCAACTACAACCCTACCAGTGATCCTCAACAAAGACCTATCACGCACTCACAATCTTTCACTGAAAACGACTCGAGACTTGAACCACATACGTTCACTAGCACAGGAACATGATCAATGGAGATCATTCATCAAGCACATTGCAGAGATTGCTGAGGCTTCCCGATCTGATGACCAGGATGCGAAAGGCAATTAAGTCAAGTAAGTCAGTAAAAACATGGTTAGATGAATTTATTACCACTAGTATTTCAATAAAGAAATAGAGTGAGCTGGCATCAAGCTCACTCCTAATAGCAATAGTCCCAGAGATTTTGTTCATGTGAAATCTCTTGTAGTACCATAGAGTCGATTTGCCCCTGAAACTTACTGCAACAGGCTTAAACAATGTTCTTTAACATACCAATGTGGACATGTTTAGAGTTAAGCATTGTAGCTATAGAGCTAGTCCTTCTGACATAGGTGGTGGCGAGTTGAATTTTTAGATAAGGCGTTTGTTGTTGTTTTTTTTACTGTCTGTTTAAAATGACACAAGACATCTGACGTTTTGTCACTTCCGTCAAAATTTGGCCTATCTCACACTAAAATACTTGTTATCCCTTGACTAAGGTGTGACAATGTTACTTGTGGCCACTCTCACTCACGGAGGATGAGGATACCACGACTTTTGTCTACAGGGGGGCGCGGTGGTCTAGGGGTAGAACACCGACTTCCGACGCAAAAGGTCCCGAGTTCGAATCCTGGTTGTTGCGTTCACTACTGGTTGGGTCGGTGTTAGAATAATGTGACGGCTGAGACAGGCGTCATGAAATCCCCGCCCTGTCTCGTGTGTGGCAGCACAGAAAATTGTCAGTCGTCCGTCTTGGGGCCCGTCCACAATATAGCCTATATAGTGCTGCTGTTGGACGTTAAACCAACCCAACCAACAACCAACCAACGACTTCTGTCTAAGGGAACAGAGAAAAAAAAACGTAAGTAAAGAATCAATGATACATTTGTGTATAATACAAATAAATGTTTTATTTTGAATAAATACAACAAGTTTTATGCCATGTCACAATGTTAAAATGTTAACAAATAATATCAATCAAGGAAATGAAATCTCTCAATGACAATATGCATTGAACATCGAAGCTGAGATGAAAGGAGAGAATAAGGTGAAAGAATAGAAGTTATGGTTATGATAGAAATAATTATATGATTTAATGTATACATGGAGATAGTCAGATACGTAGATTTTTTTTAAATTTAATTGAGAGAGAAAGAGAAACAGATGAACAGAAATAGAGAAAAAGATACACAGAGCGAAAGATAGAGATGGGGATGAGCGATTTTTTTTCCTAATATACAGTTTTCTGCATAGCTCACATTACAAACATTTATTGAGTAAATTATAAAGAGATAAAAATCATTACCTTAAGTGATGAATATAGACAAAATTATTACCTAAAGAAATAAATATAGACAAAATTATTACCTTAAGAGATGAATATAGACAAAATTTTTACCTCAAGAAATAAATATAGACACAATTATTACCTTAAGAGATGATATAGACAAAATGATTACTGTAAGAGATGAATATAGACAAAACTATTGCCGAAAGAGGTAGATAAAGATAAATTTTTATGGTAAGGGGTAGGTACAATATTTTTAAAAAAAAATTTTGTTTGCGTTAGATTTTAAATCTAGTCTAAAAAAGAGCACATGTAAATATATTGTTCAGAGCAAATGGATCATGTCTAAAAAAAAAATAAGTCTAATATTAAAAGAAACTTGCAAATTTCTTCAAACCAAAATATCTCGGAAAAATACAAACTGAATATAAATTATCAATAGAAAACCTAATACATGTGGAAGAATAAATAATATATGTAAGTCGTTAAATGCTCAGAAAATGAGGTTCATAGATAAAATATACTGTTCCAAATACAATATATGTGCCTAAAAGTATACAGGCACACTATTAAGAGATTCTGCTCTGAAATATAATACATGTATTTGTATATCTTAAATATAACGTTAAAAGATAAATAAAAGTGCTCCAAACACTAAAGTTCCTAGGTAAAGCAATCAACGAAATAAATGTGAAGATTTCATTGCATAAAAGCAATGCATTTTTGTCACACAAAACGAAAAAGATGTGAAGTTTAAATTCATAATTATAAAAATAATTAAAGACAGTATGTTTAAAGTTTTGAATGGGGGTTATTGAATTAATGCATAATTAGGCGATGTTATGTGAGGATTCCATAGCTGAAACATATGTTAATACAAAGCATAGGTGTGACAAATATAAAACACACAGCCTTTGGGTATATACTTAAGTTTTCATAAGGCTATGTTTAATTGTATTACAGTATCAATAGTTTATTGACCAAACCAAGTAGCTCATCGCGAAAGCCCAGGTAGTCAGAATAATGTAATTCAGTCATAAAATAAAACAAGTAAAATGTCAGAGATCGTGGTAAGAAATGCATAGTTTTAAGTTGTAAAATCAATACTATTCATATATTTTTAGAAACATCTTCAAATGTAAAACAGTGTGAAATTAGTAGTAGTAGTAGTAGTAGCAGCAGCAGCAGCAGCAGTAGTAGTAGTAGTAGTAGTAGTAGTAGTAGTAGTAGTAGTAGTAGTAGTAGTAGTAGTAGTAGTAGTAGTAGTAGTAGTAGTAGTAGTAGTAGTAGTAGTAGTAGTAGTAGTAGTAGTAGTAGTAGTATTGTTGTTCTTGTTGTTGTTGTAATTATCATTATAATGATTATAAACTCATCATGTATGCACAGTCTTTGAAAGCCCAGAAATACATAATAAATGTGTAAAGAAAAGAGATTTAGAAAATTCTTATAAAATAATATTATTGATACTATAATGTAATTGAACGTACAGAAATATAAGTACTAGATCCTCATTGGCCGTTACATACATATTGAAAGACACTAGGTTGAAACATTGTGAATGAATGTTTTTAAAGTAATGCATGATTAAGCAACAAGTAAAACAATGTAGGTAAAAACGTAAAGTAAAATACAATTTCAAATTCATAGCCATGTACGTTGAAAGACATCAGGTTTGAGATTGTGGGTGACTGTGGTGCAAATGACCCACCGTTATGTGATAGTGTGTATTATGTTGAATGAAGGCGTAATGAAATTTTTAATAAAGCCGTGTGTTGTTTTATGGTAACTAAATGAAAGAGCGCATTGCAAAAGATTGCCCCAAAGAGTTACTTTTGCTGTTCCTTATGCATTTTAACCTCTATAGTCACAAACTAGATTTACTGAACTCGTCTCAAAACTTTCATGAAAATACCAGGACGTGTGCCGGAACCCAGCTTTCTATACTGACACCGACCCAACCAGTGTGAAAGCATGGGAGATATCTAATAGTAGTTTGAACCCGGGCTCCCCACAAGAAGCTCTACGCTCTACCCAATTGGTCAACCCTATCCCATCAGAATCTGCCAAATGAACGTTTGTCTAATCATCTAAGCCCAGCTGAATCTGTCAGGTAAACTTTTGTCTGCCAGGTTGACTTTTGTCTAACCATCTAAAGTGTATCAGAATCTGCCTTATGGACACTCTAAAGTCCAGCAGAGTCTAACAGATGGAGCATCTAACCAGTTAGGCGCAACACAATCCGTCAGATGGACTTTCGAACCATCATATGGACTTTTGCCTAAACATCTAAAGTATATCAGAATCTGCCCTATGGACTTTTGTCTAACCATCTAAAGTATATCAGAATCTGCCATATGGACTTTTGCCTAACCATCTTAAGTATATCAGAATCTGCCTTATGGACTGTTGTCTAACCATCTAAAGTGTATCAGAATCTACCGTATGGACTTTTGTCTAACCATCTAAGTACAGAATCTGCCAGATAGACTGTATAATCCTATAAGTGTAACAGAATCTGTCAAATGAACGTTTGTCTAATCATCTAAGTCCAGTAGAATCTGCCAAATGAACGTTTGTCTAATCATCTAAGTCCAGTAGAATCTGCCAGATGGAGTATCTAACCAGTTAGGCCAAACACAATATGCCAGATTGACTTTCGAACTATCAAAGTCTAGCAAAGTCTGTCCGGTGGACTTTTGTCTATCCGTCTAGGTCCAACAGAATCTGCCAGATGGACTGGAACTCCGGGAGAACGAGCGCTTCGTCACAAATATTCGCCCGCCGGGTGAAATCTTTCTCTTCTTCGATCGTTCTGAAACACGTCTGGGGGCAGATCATGGAAGAATTAGAAATACACACATCTAGATCACACACATCATGATAGGCTTCTGTAATCTAGACCTAGATTCGCAAGTAAAATGTTGTGGTAAGCTTAAGACTGAACTGAAGATAATTATTTTTTCAAGTTTAAAAAAACAACCGAAATCATCTTAAAAAGTGAAGATAAAAAATAGAAAAAGAATTGCTGTGTATCTAAATAAAAAAAAACTCGAAGTACAAGTTAATCACACACACACACACACACACACACACACACACACACACACACACACACACACGCACACGGGTTACCTTCGTGATAATTCTGGACTTGCGTTCCGGGCTAAATAGGGAGCACAAGATTTGAAGACAAAATTAATAAGTGTGAGGTACTTTTTTGGTTTGTTTTTTAATTTGAAGAGGTTCTTGAAAGTGAAATAAAAATATCGGACAGCTTTTAAAAACTATTTGTACATGCATCTCTAATACGATTTTGTTCTACTGTTTCTTGCCAAATTTTGGGTTTAAAGACCCTTCTTGAGTAATTAAGTAGTCCATAGTTAAAGAAAAAACGAATACTCATTATTTTTATGTATAAGTTCCGCACTATCTCACCTTTCACTAGCGAAAAAGTCGTGTTTCAAGTAGGACTCTGAAGGCACAACCAACTTCTCTTCGAACTAGCGAGGGGTGGGGAGGGGGGGGAGAGGGGAGAGAGGAGGAGGTGGAGGTAATGAAAAGGCACGCAAAGTTACTAAAATAAAAGTATGGAAGACACAAAGCGCTTAAGTGTCTTGGGAAATAAACCTAGTTCAAAACCTGAGAAAATAATGATTCGTTGAATGGGTTAGATCTTGTATTTAATTTTAGAGATTTTTGTCTCTGTTGCTGTTGGTCGCTTAGGATTGTTGACACTGGGGTATAGGATCGTAGATAAGACGGGTAACATTATTATAATAACTTTTAGATAATCGTCACGGGTAACATTATTATAATAACTTTTAGATAATCGTCTATCGGTAGCATTGGTATTAGTTAAGATTTGGTGTAAAGCGACTACCGGTAGAAAATGGTTTTGTCATAGTAGCATTATTTCAAAACAGCAGTTCCAGTGTAGCTTTGAGAATAGAAAATAATTGATATGTGGTATATGTACGACATTATGATTGTTGATATTGTGTTGTTCAACTTGTTGTTGTTGTTATTATTGTTGTTGTTGCTGTTGGGGTGCTGCTTGTGGTGCTGGTGGTGTTGGTGTTGTTCAACTTGTTGTTGTTGTTGGTGGTGGTGGTGGTGGTGTTTGTTGTTGTCGTTGTTGTTGTTTTTGTTGTTGTTGTTGTTATTGTTGTTGTTGTTGTTGGTGTTGGTGTTGTTGTTTGTTGTTGTTGTTCAACTTATTGTTGTTATTGTTGTCGTTGTTACATGAATTGCCTTTTTTTGTATGATCAGGCAGTGAAAAAAAAGCTTTCAAGGCGAGGATTTTGCGTACCGTACATGGCTCAAGACAAGACATATAATTAGGGCCGTTGCTTCCTCCTTAAAACCTCAGTGAAAATTCAGTTTGATCTTTGTTCGACCGATTTAATACAGAAACAGAGTGAGCAGTGAGCACGCGCCACACTAGCTCCCCGCACTCAAAGCATTTTTTTAAACTCTTGTTTGTGAGTTGAGTTGACTTGGTTTTAACGTCCAGCATCAGCAATTATAGGCTACTAAGGGGTAGAACACCGGCTTCCGACGCAAAAGGTTCCGAGTTCGATTCAATGGCGGTTGCGTTCCCTACTGGTTGGGTGGGTGTCAGTATAATGTCAGTATCTCCGGCTGAGACAGGAGTCATGGTATCCCCGCCCAGTCTCGTGTGTGGCAACACATACAATTATCAGACGTCCGTCTTGGGGTCCGTCCACAATATAGCCTATAATTGCTGATGCTGGACGTTGCTGTTGGTGGTGGTGGTGATGGTGCTTGTGGTGCTGGTGGTGTTGGTGTTGTTGTTTGTTGTTGTTCAACTTATTGTTGTTGTTGTTGTTGCTGTTACATGAATTGTGTTTTTTGTATGATCAGACAGTGATAAATACCAAAAGCATTTTTAAACTCTTGTTTGTGAAACGTCTACTAAATCTATAGTCTGTAGTGTGATGATGAAGTGCAAATACAACACCAGGTTGTTTCTATAAGAACATAGTCTGTTTCTGCTGCTACTAAAATCCAGACAATTCCTGTGTGTTACTCACCTGTCCTTCTCCAGAACTGCTCACCTTCTTGGACGGTGCAATCTGACGGGAGGTAAAACAGCCATGTTTATGGGTGAGATTAATAGTGCTCCTACAAGCAACACGCTCCACACACGTAAGTTCAAACCCCCTTTATATTTTAAGTTCGATAGTGTGTTTATCATGTCAAATAGACAAGGAACTTTCGGAGCTCTCTCTCTATCTCTCTATAATTATATTATTATTATTATT
>RQTK01001488.1:10314-23237 GCA_003991915.1 Elysia chlorotica
GAGAAAGAGAGAGAGGGAGGGGGAGAGAGAGAGAGAGAGAGAGAGAGAGAGAGAGAGAGAGAGAGAGAGAGAGAGAAGGAAAGAGATAGAGGGGGAGAGAAATGAGAGAGAAAGAGAGAGCGTGTGTGAGAGAGTGAGTGAAAGAGAGAGGGTGGAGAGAGAGCAGGAGAGAAAGAAAGAAATAAAGAAAGAAAGAAACAGAGAAAGAAATAGAGAGAGAAAGAGAGAGAGGGAGAGAGAGGGGGTGGAGGGAAGCAACCCATTTTATACTCAGCACGTATATTCTAAATGTAAGAGTTGGCCAGTCAAAATATGCGATAAAGAACAATAAAGGGGTTTGTTGAATGGTAAAGCCACACCCACTTCTCAGTGATTGTATATCTACCCACTCTCGAGTAACATAACAACTACTGTTCACCTATTTAGCGGGTAGGCCTTAGTGATAGAGCGGGTTGTGTTAAGATGGTTTAACGTCTAACGTCAGCACCTTAAAGTCTATATTGTGGAAGGGCGCAAATTGACGTCTGACAATTTTATGTGCTGCCGAACACGAGACAGGGCATGGGTACCAAGACTACAAATCATTTACAAGTAAATTTGCCGATTGCCGGATTCGCACTGCTAACCTACCAGTCTGGATACCAACGCTCTACCGCATGAGCCAGTTCGCCTCCCGCCCCTCGTCTAGTGATAGGGCCGCGGTGGGAGTGATATAAGATCAATGTATTCAAATCTCCATATATTTTTTTAAATTTGGGATTATAAAAATGTTTTTGTGTAAGTCATAAAATATTGTTTTAGTAGTATTTAATTCAGCAACACTCTGAGGCGTTCTTTAAAATGTTGAACGCAATGATGTTGATAAAGAGTAAACCATTAGCTTTTTTCATTATGAATTAGCTATGATATCATTTTTAAATTAACCAGCAACACAATGGTAGCTTGGACCTACTTAGCTACGTCTAGGCGTCCTTTTATTTACTTTTTATTTTTTATTATGTAATAAGCACTTGTTTCGGTTAACTATTTCGTGATATAAACACATTGGTTAATTTTTATGTTTTATTTGCAATCTTGGTAAAATTGGTATTGCCTGTTTGATATTTCTATATAAACAAAAAGAAGGAAAGATTAGACGAACTTTAAAACATAAAATAGAAATTTATTAGATATTTAGAAACAAGATAAAAAGAAAAGAGAGTGAGAAAAACGGAGGGGGGTAGAGAAAGAAAGAAAGAGAGATAGAGAGACAGAGACAGAGAGAAAGAAAGAGTGAGAAAGAGAGAGAGACAGACAGATAGACAGACAAGTAGAAAGACAGCAAACGGAAACAGGGACAAAGACAAAGGAAAAATATCCACAAAATCAATGGCTCTTAAAAAAAGAGATGTGAAATTTCTCCAAAACATAAAAAGAAGTTAAAAAGAAAAAAAAAGGGTTAAACAAAATAAAATGTACACCTTTCCGTGCGCGGTATTTTAAAACTGTAGGACACAACAGAGCCATTATTGATTAGTATGATTCTCTTCAAAATACAATCTTGCCTTGTACCCTTTCCGCAATGGATTGCTCATATAAAACCGCTGGAGATCCGGGCAGATAGGATCGCGACAATGTAGAATGTCTGTTTTGGGTAACAGGGGGGGGGGGGGGGGGGGTGGTTTAACCCCCACCAGCGCACTATAATTATAGACTATATTGTGGACGGGTCCCAAGACGGACGTCTGACAATGTTATGTGCTGCCACACACGAGACAGGGCGGGGATACCATGACTCCTGTCTCAGCCGATCTCATTATACTGACACCGACCCAACCAGTAGGGAAGGCACCAGCCAGGATTCGAACTCGGGACCTTTTGCGTCGGAAGCCGATGTTCTACCCCTAGACCACAATAATTGGAAAAGAAATGATTTATATAGCGTTGGAATATGAATTAGACGCTCAAGAAATAAAGTAAAAGTAATGGTATTACATACAAAGATCAATACATTATTTTTTAAAAACAAAATGGAAAGCACCAAAATATATTGCAACTTATTATCTTTTCAACAGGTCGTAAATACAACACCGCGGTTGTTTACGACTCGTAAGAATATGCAATAATAAAGCTTTTGGAGAGTTGTTGGTTAGGGTTTTTTAATATACAGTGTTAAAAAGTTCCACTTATATAACTTTTATTGTATTTGTTTTTAGTAGAGTTTATGGTATAGTATTTGCAGATATATTTTTACCTAAAATAAATTATTT
The DNA here is from genome assembly GCA_003991915.1 of Elysia chlorotica. Taxonomy (NCBI): domain Eukaryota; kingdom Metazoa; phylum Mollusca; class Gastropoda; family Plakobranchidae; genus Elysia; species Elysia chlorotica. Next base: position 12,564 of record RQTK01001488.1, read on the forward strand.
TTCATAAACGTTTGTATATTGCTTGCCATCTGCAGATTTTTTAAAGTATTTTTTTTTGTTGCATTGAGATTTAGAGATTAATTAAATGCATATCATGTAGACCTTTTTGCAAATTTTAATTATTGTATTTTGAAATGGAAGGCTCTGCATCAAATGTAAATTATTATTATAACTACTAGTAGAAGGCCCGCAAATTCGCAGGATTAAAAGTTTAAATCGATGCCCATTTTGGCATTGATGTTATGTCGACAGAAAATAGTGTACTCACCATTATAACATTAATGCTGATTTAAAGACACCATTATGGGTGTAGCTTATCATAGCCACAAAGCTAGGTCTACATTGTGGAGATCTAGATCTATGGCTGTTTTCACTTTGTCGCAGATCTAGATTTAATTTTCGACCAGAGTCAGTAGGCATAGTTATGGATGGTTGATCAATGATGTTTGTGTTAAGTGACTGGGTAAGTCTGCGGAAATAAACCTGTTAGAATTACCGTTCTCAATTGCAAAAGTGCACACATAAATGCTCTACCTTTATAAAAAAGGAAGAGGACAGCGATGGACCTATTAATACAGATTGACCTTTTTGTGGGAGGGGTACATTAGTTTTGTTATAAATATCAAAGGTCTAAAAAAAACATTACTTTTTAAAAAGGGGTGATCAGCATGTACCAAATCTACTGTATGGCGATTCATAAAAAATGTTTTCTAATTTTCAAGTGATTTAGGAAGTCTGTGGAGATGGTAAAAAATCGAGTCGGGGAGCTTACAATGAGCGGTAAATATTTTGATATATAGATTTTACTGACTTTCAAACCTTATCGGTGGAATCTTAAAGCGTTAATAGAAAACTTTTAATTAAAATAATGAGTACCAAAAAGTAAAGATAAGAATATTTTAGTTTAACCTGATGTTGTAGATTAATTTTTCAGTATCTTCTTTATAATGCAATTGCTTTTAACAATTAAACATTTCCCCTCTGCGTTCCACAGGCTTGGGACTGTCTCAGTATTTGAGGCCGCGTTGGAAATGTTTATTTTATTAATGCTAGATAAAAATATAAATGGTTAAAATCATAAGGTATGTACAACCCCTGTGTTTGAACACTGTACAAGAAGTAGGGTCTGGCTATGAGAATACTATACACGACCTTTAGTCTGGCTGTTTGAGAACTGTACAAGACTTAATGTCTGGCTTTTTGACAACTGTATAAGCTGTTTAGTTTGGATCTTTGAGCACTGTATAAGTCTGACCGTATTGAACACTGTACACGACGTAGAATCTTTTTGTTTACAATACAGGACTTAAAATATGGCAGTTTGACTCTTGTACACGATCTAGAAAATAACTTTTTGAATACTGTACAAGACTTAGAGTCTAGCCATCTAAACACTGTAAAGGGCTGTGTACAGGCCATATTCTGTCTGTTTGGATATGACTTAAAGTCTTGCTTTTTAAATGCTTTACACGACACAAAGTTCTCCTGTCTGGACACTGTACACGACTTAGAGTCTGGCTGTTTGGACATGACTCAGAGTCCTGCCGTCTGAACACTGTAAAGGACTGTGTACAAGCCATATAATACTATATTCTGGCTGTTTGGACAAGACGTAAAGTCTGGCTGTTTGGACACTGTATAAGACTTGCAGTCTGTCTGTTTGAACACAGAACAAGGCGTAGATTCAAACTAAATTTACAGTTCGCCTTGGTGATTGGTTTCCCATATTGATATAAATGTTGTCCGGCGAATAACGAGTCTGGTATATTGGAGAGGTCCATGTTATTGAAAAGTTATACACGTGTATTCTGGTTTGTATCATTGGCTCAATGTTTTACCGGTTGGATGCTTGCCCGTTTTACCATCTTAGCAAACAACGGACCCAGTTTCTCTAAAGCCTGAAATGAAATAGAAAAAGTTTTTTTTCGTGAGCATCAATTTTCTCTGATAATATCCAAAAAAGCAAACTAATTAAGAAATCTTACATATGACGCCAAAACCAAAGTGACGTATAATATATGTGTTTTGGTAATATTAAACATAAGCACATACTTTTAAAACATATTATACATAATTAGTTACATTGTTTTTGCTCTCTGTGGAAATTAACATTTTAAAACTGTTATGTTTAAATGAAAGGTTTTCTAAACGTGTCTTAAAATTACTTCACCAAAATAATGTAGAGCAAAAGAGAAAATATTTTTTTAAAGACAAAGAGTTCATACATGAACTTCATTAGCTATAATTTTGACTGTTTTTTTAAACATGTATGATCCTTCCCTTGGCGTATAATAAGCATCTTTTTATTGTTATTGTGTGATAAATTACGTCTGGTTTATTCAGCTGTATAGAGACACATGTGAATGCAACCTACAGATAAATGTTACATAACGATGTCTACCATCCCCTTTTTGTAAATCTGAGTGTATAGACATAATTATCCAACTTATCTATCGGATTTTTATATAAGGGATACATTAAAATTTAATACTATACAGGCAAAAAGTGAAGACAGAAGTAGTTTCTTAACGTCCAACAAAGATCTACCTGGACACCACAAAACTGTGGCAGCAGGGCATGGTGCTTCACCAAGAGCTCTAGAACATTGTTAACGTTCCACCGTGCTGACCAGTCAGTAGTCACAAGGTTGAGGATGATCTCCCTGGAGTAAAAATTAAATGTTACGTCATTAAAAAATCCGTCCAATTAATGTATTAGGAAATTATATGAAGTCGAAGAGACAGTAATCTGTACACTACACAGAAAACAGTTTTAAATTGTGGTATCATTAATGGCTACGACGATATAATATAATAATTATGATGGTTGGAAGCATAACTTATACAACCATAAATTTCATGTATATTTTTCAGTAGGTAACAATAAACCATGGAGTATGGTGAGTATAGATGACCATACTAATAGTAATGAGGTATAACGAGTTTTTCAAGTGTTCGTTATTGATAACTTTACTCACTTTAGCAATTGTAAAATTGTACTGTCAGGCATCTTGGCATTTTTCGCCTGGTCATAGAAATCGTAATGTTCATGGTACGTGACTTCAAACAGCATGCAGTGGAGCACAGCGCCCAGAGAAAATGCGTCTTTCTGGAGAAGTGGGGGAAAACACAGCAAAGAAATATTTAAATAAGTTACATAGCCGAGCAAGGAGCTTTCTATAGCTACCACCTCGTGCAATATAACTTAAGATCATATTTTGCTTTTTTTCACGTATGGTGTAGAACAGTATCACAAAACTAAAAAATCTGATACAAAAACTCAGCTATCTTAAAATACATGTTAAGGGATATTATATAACGGGAAGAACAGGTGAAACAATAACAATTAATAACGAAGTACACAAAATAATGAAATGCGATTGGATAAGAATCAAACAACCAATTGATTCAGTCATAAGTCGGAACTTAAACATGTTAACTTACTTATAGTGTCAATTAGTATAAAAGGCAATTGACACTGTTTAAAAACTCTATCTTACTACGTTTTTAAGAAGCAAGAAAGACAATTAGGTCAACATAGAAATGTTTTTGATAACACTAGCTTAAAATGAACATAATCATCTTTTAACTTTGAAATTATAATTTCCCTTTATCTTTTCATCTTTAGTAAAATCGCAATCATAAATACTTGAAAGTTAGTGGAGGGTATGACACGGGAGTATGTTTTCTCATACCTATAATATTTCGAGATTGTACCCCACGACAGAAGCTGACCATCAAAGAAGCCGCGGTGCCTTTGCCTCCCGCCCGTCTATTGTTAGGGTGCGTGTCATACCATCGTCCACCGTATCGCCTCAGGGTGGACTGGGCAAAGCGCTGCATCTACCTGGGGTGTCAAGTCAGTCACGGCCAACCTAAAATAAACAAAGCAAGGAAAGCTATGCTATGTCTTACGTCAACAAATCTTTGGCATGGAAATATTTACTTGCGTACGACAAATTTTTTGCCGTTGCGGATAATGTGTTTTTTTGTTGTTGTTTAATGTTCCACTCTGAGACAGAGAAAAGAGGTCTAGACTGTCTTTCAAATGTTTTAACCTCCCATCAAGCAACAAGGACTTTCAAACCTGCAATCTTTTGGTCAAAAGCTACCCTCTCTACCGACAAAATAATATCGACCTTCTTCTAATGGTTGCTGTATGTTAAGTTTAAACCATCAACTATTTTAATCCAGTGTAATAATGATTTGATTTATTGAGGTTGTTGTCTCTAGTGAAATGTCCCAATCAGTGGTTATTCTAGCGAAGAAGTACAAATATTTTCACATTGCATTGAGTATTTGTAATAATTAGTTTAGAGCGGTTGTGATAAATTCACGATGGTCGAAATCATTGTGTCTCTCTGTGGCAGACAAATAAATTTTCTAATGGAGTTAATTTTTCTTATCATCATGTTAGGTTTTCCTTGGAGATTCTATACGACACAAAGACGAAAAAAACATTACCTGGCCATGAAGTAAGTAGTAAATGCCGCAAGTAAAAAGAAAATGATTTGGCGGTCTTTTTCTGTGTAACTTTCCTCATCCGCTTGTTTTTACAATGTTCAATCTTTTAATGGCATACTCTATTTTAACGAAATTTTTCTCTAGGGCGATTCATAAACATAATATTAATGAAAAAATATTGTTCTAGTATACAGTGACCCTCTTTTCATTATAATTAATTTGCACACTCGCTGTCTTTGGGTAGAGAGAACAGATGCTGTGGCACTTCAATATATAATCGTCATTTAAAAAGTTAAGACCATAGCGGCGTATACAATGAATGATGCTGTTTAATGAAAGCTTTAATGGGAAAAAAAAGCTTGTACAGAAATTTATTATTTTAAAAAATTAAAATGACAAACACGTCGATTTTAACTATAACAGTTGTGTGGATTGTTTTTTTCCTTTTGTTTTAAAAAAAATATGCGTTAGCCGGGAATCGAACCCGGATCGACTGCTTGGAAGGCAACCATGCTGACCGTTACACCACCGACGCTGCTTATGACATTTTAAAGCACGACAATATACTGTATTTTGATCTGTTTAATTGCAAAACATTAGTAATCTCACTTTTAAAAAGGCAGGGCAGATTATGCTTTCTTTTACTGTCACGAAACCGCGTGAGGCTTATCTGTTTAGCACACAGAATTAAGGCTTTGGCATGGAAATATTTACTTGCGTACGACAAATTTTTTGCCGTTGCGGATAATGTGTTTTTTTGTTGTTGTTTAATGTTCCACTCTGAGACAGAGAAAAGAGGTCTAGACTGTCTTTCAAATGTTTTAACCTCCCATCAAGCAACAAGGACTTTCAAACCTGCAATCTTTTGGTCAAAAGCTACCCTCTCTACCGACAAAATAATATCGACCTTCTTCTAATGGTTGCTGTATGTTAAGTTTAAACCATCAACTATTTTAATCCAGTGTAATAATGATTTGATTTATTGAGGTTGTTGTCTCTAGTGAAATGTCCCAATCAGTGGTTATTCTAGCGAAGAAGTACAAATATTTTCACATTGCATTGAGTATTTGTAATAATTAGTTTAGAGCGGTTGTGATAAATTCACGATGGTCGAAATCATTGTGTCTCTCTGTGGCAGACAAATAAATTTTCTAATGGAGTTAATTTTTCTTATCATCATGTTAGGTTTTCCTTGGAGATTCTATACGACACAAAGACGAAAAAAACATTACCTGGCCATGAAGTAAGTAGTAAATGCCGCAAGTAAAAAGAAAATGATTTGGCGGTCTTTTTCTGTGTAACTTTCCTCATCCGCTTGTTTTTACAATGTTCAATCTTTTAATGGCATACTCTATTTTAACGAAATTTTTCTCTAGGGCGATTCATAAACATAATATTAATGAAAAAATATTGTTCTAGTATACAGTGACCCTCTTTTCATTATAATTAATTTGCACACTCGCTGTCTTTGGGTAGAGAGAACAGATGCTGTGGCACTTCAATATATAATCGTCATTTAAAAAGTTAAGACCATAGCGGCGTATACAATGAATGATGCTGTTTAATGAAAGCTTTAATGGGAAAAAAAAGCTTGTACAGAAATTTATTATTTTAAAAAATTAAAATGACAAACACGTCGATTTTAACTATAACAGTTGTGTGGATTGTTTTTTTCCTTTTGTTTTAAAAAAAATATGCGTTAGCCGGGAATCGAACCCGGATCGACTGCTTGGAAGGCAACCATGCTGACCGTTACACCACCGACGCTGCTTATGACATTTTAAAGCACGACAATATACTGTATTTTGATCTGTTTAATTGCAAAACATTAGTAATCTCACTTTTAAAAAGGCAGGGCAGATTATGCTTTCTTTTACTGTCACGAAACCGCGTGAGGCTTATCTGTTTAGCACACAGAATTAAGGAACAGATGTTACCTACGACGGTACAATGTATTGTCTATGTATTCTCTTTTATACGTCTCATGTTAATTTTCTTCATCGTTATGTTGTTAGACTATTTATTATTCAAATAATGCACTAAAGCTTTTCAACGTTTTCTTGTGAATTTTTTGAAAAAAGTTGATGTGATGTTGCCGTATTTAATCTGTAAAAAAAAAATCACAAAAACAGTTGACTATAGGCTATACATGACTTAAATAAAATAGGATAAGATAAGGATTAGGATTCAAAACTTTATTCTCCCACGACGTAAGTTTTGGTTTGATATAACACTGCAACACCAGTAGTGTTGACATTCTATACTAATTTACACTAATGATTTTGTTTAAGCTGATCCACGATTTATTTATCATTTCATAGGTTAGGACCAAGTTTAAATTTGTATCTTCTCAAATGTAACAACCGTTGACAAAATATTATAATGAGTGTTAAAATAACTAAACCCCCCCTGCAAACATTTAAAAGTCTTAAAAATAATGTGACTTATTTGATTATCTTTTTTGAGATTTTTAAAATTGTAAAACCAAAATATGTTGCGAGAAAACAATCTAATATATTACCGGTTTAAAGGAACTGTCCTGTCGGACAAACATAACTTGTGATGCTCTTCAGAATCATAAAACACGTTATTGTTATTATTATTATTATTATTATTATTATTATTATTATTATTATTATTATTATTATTATTATTATTATTATTATTATGATTATTAATTTTGTTAAATTCTGTCCTATCCATAATTATAACTAGAATTAATCATTCACCGACTTGCAACTGTAACGAAAAAGTATGTGCATTTAAATACTTAACTTCTTGCTACACATTTTTTCAAAACATTTTTTTTTACATTTCGCATACCACTATGCATTTTATTGCAAAAAAAAAAATAAAGAAAATATCTACTTCGCAGGTGAATCGAACCCAATTACTTTAAAAATCAGCTCTCTGCGTTGTTATCTCTTTCTCTCTCTTTCTCTGTCTCTCTTGTGTTGCTCACTCAGTTTGTCTCTCTGTCTATCTTTTCCTCTCTTAGTGCCATGGTCATTCTGTCTCTATATCTCTCCTTCTCTGTCATGGTCGCTTTCTCTATGTGTTTATCGCTCTGTATGTATGTCTGACTTTGTCTCTTTCTCTGTGTCTCTTGGTCTCTATCCCTCTCTTTTTCAATTTTGTTTTTAAAGTATCTGCTCTTCATGATTTAGTGGTTAGATTGCAAACCAATAAATCGTGATTGTTCATAAATTATAACATGACAAGAAATTAAGACTTCGCTGACTGTAGTTTAAGAATACGTCTGGTAAGAAGTCTTAGAGACCTTTGCAACGTTTTAGAGGGACAATACTTAAATTGCCAGTCATTTCTCAGAGATCATAGAGTAACGAGTGAGCTTGTGATCACATCAGCATGTTGGTCATATCGTGGACCGGTCCCAATACCTACGTATATCAATTTAATCCTGAGCCGCACAAAAACGATATGGAGATACAAGGACTTCTGTCTCAGACAGTCACATGATACCGATCACTCTGAAACAGCCGTGTGCGAGAAAGAACAATTGGGTGTTGGTTAAATGGTCAAATCACGCCTACTTTTTAGTGATTGAATATCTTCCCCCTCTCTAGGTCCGCTTAGGAGATTCGTAATAGGGGACATTGTGAAGACCACATTGACAAAACAATCTGTATACATTTTTACATTTTCATCAGAGCTTTAAACATTACTTTGTTTATTTTGATAACTATTTCGGATGTAATTATTGTTAATGTTTCATATCCATCTTTAGAGGCAACGCGTATATGTTTGTTTTAAACTTGACTTACATAGTTGCAGAGAGAGAAAGAGAAACAGAGAGAGCGGAGATAGGGAGAGGAGAGATGGGAGGAGACATGTTTAAAGATAGAAACAGAGAGGCAGGGTGAGAGATGATGAAATAAAGAAAACACACAAAAGAGAAAGACGGGCGGGAGTGAAAGAGAGAGAGGAAGAGCAAAAAGGGGAGAGAGGGTGATAGAAAGAAACATATTGGGAAAGAGAGAGGTATGGTGGAAATAGAAAGGGAGGGAGGGATGGAGGGAGAAAGAGATACAGAGGGAGAGGGAGGGAACACATTATTTTCAGTACGTAAACGTCAAAGAGTAAAAGGCACGTCTATGTAAGTGTTGATCTGTCGAAATATACGAGAAAGAACAATTAAGCGGTTGGTTGAATGTGAAAGTCACGCCTACTTCTACCCACTCTTGCTTAATATAACAACTACTGTCCACCTATGAGTTTCATTCAGGAAGCAGGTCCTGGTGATAGGGCGGGAGAGCGGGGTTGGGATAAAATCAATTTGTTCAAATATTTATTATTTTTGTATTTCTCTGTCCTTAGTTCTGCACCATAAAAGCAGGACAAAACAAATCTAGGAATAAAACGATTGTGTTACGTTAGTTATCAAAATGTTATGACAGCAGTTGACTTAAGTAAGAAGAGTTAAAAGTGCCTTTTACCAAAAAACAGTATTTTTGTTCTGGTGGTTAAATTATATATAACTCAGCAATTTTCTGAAACGTTTTTGAAATGTTGAGAGCAATGATGTTGATATAGAGTAGACGAGATCAACAAAAACCATAGTCATAAATTGTTCGCTTTGAACTAGCTATGATCTTTCTTTATGCATTAACTATGATGTCAATATTAGAATAAACAGTAAAACAATAAGAGCTTGGCCATACTTACCTGCGCCTGGGGATACTTTTATTTCCTTTTTATTTAACATACATGTTAGACAAAACATCCAGTGAAACAATTTTCCGCTTAGGCGCTTGTTACGATTAATTATTTCATGCTGTATAAATAACATTGGCCATGCATTATGTTTTATTTGTCTGGGTGGTTTGGTATTGCTATATAAACGAAAAGAACGGTAGATTGGTACAACTATGAAAGAAGGAAAAGGTTAGATATTAGGACATCAAAGAGAAAGAAATAAAGGTGGGGCAGCAATAATAAGTGTGAAAGGGGGGGGGGAGAAGGTGAAAGAGAAAGAGAGAGAGAAAGAGAGAAAGAGAGAGAGAGAGAGAGAGAGAGAGAGAGAGAGAGAGAGCGACAAAAAGAAAGGCAGACAACAGGAGAGTAAGACAGAAAAAGAAGGAGAGAAGGATAGACACAAAAAGAGAGAGAGCTAGAGAGAAAGAGAGATAGAAAAAGAGCGTAAAAAGATACAAATAGGCCGGTAGATAGATAGGCATAAAAAAAGAAAAAGGGACAGAGACAAAGGCAAAAAGGATCACGACAGTGTAGAATGTGTGCCTCGTGTAACACGATAATTGGAAAAGGAAAGGCTCATCTAGCAACGGAATCTCAGTTAGACGCTCAGGAAATAAAACGAAAACAATAGTTTGAATACACACAAAGATAAAGGGGTCGTAAGTACAACACCGCAGTAGTTTACGACTCGTCGTAAGAATAATAATGCGATAAAGAAGGCTTACGATGAGTCGTTAGTCCCCGCGATGTTGTACTTACACACCTTTTGTCTTAACAATACGGTCATAAGTTTGTTATTTGCTTATTCCGAGAATATATAAAACAGATTTTGAGAGGTTTTAGTTTTGTCAGCAATGTTGAATCTGTTGTTTGTTTTGTTTTTTTGCTAATTGGACATAAACAAATAATTAAACATCAAAAAAAGAAAAAAAAAAGAAAACGGCATCTAGTTGTGTATTAGGTTTTTCAACTCAAACTAAATTGTGTCTTTTGTTACAGAAGCTTCAAAATCATTTGGCTATTGGTCATTTCAATGTTATGGACCACATGTTTCATTATCGAGAAATTAGGAAAAGTGGACGCCTTGAAACGCTGAAAATTATCTTTTTAAAAATTGAGTGACCGTGTAATCAACAACAGCAATGTAGCCATATCGTGGACCGGTCCCAAGATCTACGTCTTACAATTGTACCTTTAGCTACACAGAGACAATGCAGGGATACTCCAGTCTAAGCGTGCCACATCATAATCCGATCCACCCAGCAGGGGACACAATCAACGAAATAGTTTTTTGTCGGAATATACAGAGGCCTACAGATTAGATTATAAATAGAAAAAAAAGTATATAATACTGATACATTTCAGAAATAATAAACTATAATTATGGTTAAGGGCAGAGAGTTTAGGGAAAAAAGACCGTACGATTGGAGGTTACGTAGCGTTAAACCACGGCGTGCTTTAGAGAGAAAGAAAGAGAGATAGAGAGAGAGAGAGA
>RQTK01001488.1:23342-82897 GCA_003991915.1 Elysia chlorotica
AGGGGAGCGGGGGAGAGATAAAAACAGACATACAGACATACAGATAGAAAAACAGAAACAGTGGCAGAAAAAAAGAGGGAAATCCACAAAATCACGGGCTCTTGAAAAAAGAGATATCAAACTTACTGTGAACGTTTAACAAGTATATGTTGAAGAGACAATAATAACATTTTAATTAAAAAAAACGTGCACATTTCTGTGTATGTTATTTCAAAACCTTGAGGTACAACGGAGCCATATATGATTAGTATAGTTAAAATGCCATCTTACCTTGAACCCTTTCCGCAATATAAAGCCGCTTGTGATCCAGGCAGATAGAATCGCGACAGTGTAGAATGTCTGTTTTGTGTAACACAATAATTGCAAAAGAAATGACTTATTTAACATTGGAATCTCAATTAAACGCTCAAGAAATAAAGCGAAAGTAATGGTAATACATACACAGATCAAGACAGTTTTTAAGTAATGGAAAGCACCAAAATATATTGAAATTTATAATCTTTTAAAGAGGTCATAAAAACAACACCGCGGTTGTTTACGACTCGTCGGTAGAATATGCGATACACACGGCTTTTGATGAGTTTGTTAGTTACGGTTATTTAATATCCAGTGTTAAAAAGTTTTATAAAACTTTTATTATAGTTGTTTTTATAAATGTTTATACTGCATTGTATTTACACATACATTTTTACCTACCTCAAATAATTGTTCATAAACGTTTGTATATTGCCTGCCATCTACAAATTATTTTAAAGTATATTTGTTTTTTCACGATATTTTGTTGCATGCCATTTTTGAAATTAATTTAATGCATACTATGTAGAACGTTCTTGAAATTTCAATTTTTGTATTTTTAAATGGAAGGCGCTGCATAAAATGTAAATTATTGTTTTAACTATTTTACTGACTTTCGAACCTTACCGGTTGCAAACATAAAACTTTATCCCCCCAAAAAAGTCCCAAAAAGTCAAAATAAGAACATTTTAGTTTAACCTGACGTTGTAGATTAACTTTTCAGTACCTTATAATGCAATTGTTTTAACAGTACTAAAATAAGGTACTGCGGAGTTTAAAAATGAGACTTCGGATCTTAATTGGAGTATTGTACGTAAATGTTATATATAAAATCACTACTTACTGTGGTTAGGAAATATCTACATCATCGTCTTGTTATTTCGTTCCCAAGGTTGTCTCGAAATGTTTGCAATAGCTTCCTGTACTTTTCAAGTTTTCCACAATTGTTGATAGGTTTTCTGCCAGAGTTCTAAATGTTACAATCCCAGCATGTTGATTGCTGTTTTTTTCCTCAAGATAAAATAAAACTGCTCATTACCAAATTGAAATGATTACCTAAAAAATACTAAATTAGATAATCATCTACTAGTTAAGTATTTAACAATCTTTTTATTGTAATGTTCAATTTGTGTTATAAGATTAAAAAGACATTTCCCCTCTGCGTTTCACAGGCTTGGGACTGTCTCAGTATTTGAGGCCGCATTGGAAATGTTTATTTTATTAGTGCTAGATAAATATATACATGGTTAAAAACATAAGCTATGTACAATCCGTAGGGTCTGGCTATGAGAATACTGTACACGACCTTGAGTCTGGCTGTTTGACCACTGTACAGGACTTAATGTCTGGCTTTTTGATAACTGTATAAGCCGTATATTCTGGGTCTTTGAGCACTGTACAAGAATTAAAGTCTAACTGTATTGACCATTGTACACGATCTAGAGACTAACGTTTTGAATACTCTACAAGACTTAGAGTCCGGCAGTCTGAACCCTGTAAAGGACTGTGCACAAGCCATATATTCTGGCGTTTTGGACATGATTTAAAGTCTGGCTTTTTAAAGGCTGTACAAGCCATAGAGTTCTGCTGTCTGGACACTGTACAAGACGTAGAGTTCTGCTCTTTGGACACTGTACAAGACCTTGAGTCTGCCTGTTTTAACACTGTACAAGACGTAGAGTTTGGCTGTTTGAACAATGTACAAGACGTAGAGTCTGCCTGTTTTAACACTGTACAAGACGTAGAATTTGGCTGTTTGAACAATGTACAAGACGTAGAGTCTGTCTGTCTGACACTATTTAAACACTGTACAAGACGTAGAATTTGGCTGTTTGAACAATGTACAAGACGTAGAGTCTGTCTGTCTGGACACTATACACGACTTGAGTCTGGTCTGTGCAAGACTTCTGGCTGTTTGGACAATGTACAAGACTTAGAGTCTGGTTGTTTGGATACTGCACAAGACTTAAAGTCTGGCTGTTTGGACAATGTACTAGACAGTCACTGGTTGTGTGGGCACTGTAGAAGATTAACGTTTTTCTATTTAAACATTGTACAAAACTGTGGATTGGTTTGTTTGAACATCGTACTCATAGTAAATTTCGAATTCTGTATAATACTTGGAGTCTGTCTGTTTTAACATAGAACAAGTCGTAGAGTTAATTATTATTTATATTTAGCCTTGTTGATTTTTTTCTCTTATGAATGTTGTCTGACGATTAACGAGTCTCTTATATTGAATAGGTCCATGTTATTGAACGGTTTTACACGTGTAACTTGGTTTGTATCTTTGCCTCAATGTTTTTTTGTTTGGTTGCTTTACCGTTTTACCATCTTAGCAAACAACGGATCCAGTTTCTCCAAAGTCTGAAATGAAATACAAAAAGTATTTTTCCTGAGTATCAATTTTCTCTGATCATATCCTAAAAAATATTAATTTCTTAAGCTATAATTTTTTTAGCTGTTTTTTTTTTTTAACAAGTATTATCCTTCCCTTGGCGTACATTAAGCATCTTTGTATTGTTATTGTGTCCTATATTACGTCTGGTGTATTCAGCTAACACATGTGAATGCAATATTTAGATACATGTTACATAATGATGTCTTTCATCCCCTTTTTGCAAATCTTCGAGTGTATTTATATAATTATCCAACTGATCTATCGGATTTTTATGTAATTGGTACAATAAATCATAGTACTACATGGTTAAAAAGTTAAGATACAAGTAGTTTTTTAACGTCCTACAAAGTCCTACCTGGACACCACAAAACTGTGGTAGCAGGGCATGGTGCTTTACCAAGAGCTCCAGGACATTGTTAATGTTCCACCGTGCTGACCAGTCAGGTGTCACAAGGTTTAGTATTATTTCCCTTGAGTTGAAATAAAATTTTCCGTTAAAATGAAATCCATCTATTGATTTTATGACGAAATTATATATAAAGTCGAAGAGGCAGTAATGTGTAAACTACATAAAAAGAAGGTTTTAAATTGTGTCTTTTTTATGAATATATTTTTAAGTTGATAGCAATTATGGCTACGGTTAACTAATAATACTAATTAAAAAATTATGATGTTTACAAACATGACTAATACAACCGTACATTTTATCTATACTTTGTTTCTTCATTATATGACCATAAACTGTAGAGTATGATGAGTAAAGATTATCATAATGATAATTACGAAGTATAACAAATGTTTTAATGCATTCATTATTCATAACTCTTCTTACTTTAGTAACTGTAAAATTGTACTGTCAGGCATCTTGACATTTTTTGCTTGGTCATAGAAATCGTAATTTTCATGGTACGGGACCTCAAACAGCATGCAGTGTAGCACAGCGCCTAGTGAAAACGCTTCTTTCTGGAGATTTGGGGGAAAACACATCAAATTATTATAAATACAAATGGTGAATGAGTTATATAATCCAACAATGAACTTCCTAAAGCTACTATCTTGTTTAATATAAATTAAGATCAATTATTGCTCTCTATATCCACTTATGGTATTAAACTGTATCATAAATCTTAAAAAATTTGATACAAAGTCTTTGTGTTCAGCTATTTTTAAATAATTGCTTGTAAAATAAGTAAAACTTTAAAAATTTTAACAAAGTACATACACTAATTAAATAAGATTGGATAAACATTAGGCAACCAAGTTTATTTAGTCATTAGTCTTAACTTGAAATTGTTGGTTTTATTTTAAGCGTGGCAATTAGTTTTAATGATAATTTACACTGTTTAAAAATCTTAAAAAGCTACTATCTCGTGCAATATAAATTAAGAATGGCGTTTTGGACATGATTTAATGTCTGGCTTTTTAAATGCTGTACAAGCCATAGAGTTCTGCTGTCTGGACACTGTACAAGACGTAGAGTTTGGCTGTTTGGACTCTGTACAAGCCATAGAGTTCTGCCTGTTTTAACACTGTACAAGACGTAGAATTTGGCTGTTTGAACAATGTACAAGACGTAGAGTCTGTCTGTCTGGACACTATACACGACTTAGAGTCTGGCTGTTTGGACACTGTACAAGACGTAGAGTTCTGCTGTTTGGACACTGTACAAGACCTTGAGTCTGGCTGTTTGGACACTGTGCAAGACTTCTGGCTGTTTGAACACTGTACAAGACGTAGAGTTCTGCTGTTTGGACACTGTACAAGACCTTGAGTCTGGCTGTTTGGACACTGTGCAAGACTTCTGGCTGTTTTAACAATGTACAAGACGTAGAGTCTGTCTGTCTGGACACTATACACGACTTAGAGTCTGGCTGTTTGGACACTGTACAAGACGTAGAGTTCTGCTCTTTGGACACTGTACAAGACCTTGAGTCTGGTCTGTGCAAGACTTCTGGCTGTTTGGACAATGTACAAGACTTAGAGTCTGGTTGTTTGGACAATGTACTAGACAGTCACTGGTTGTGTGGGCACTGTAGAAGATTAACGTTTTTCTATTTAAACATTGTACAAAACTGTGGATTGGATGTTTGAACATCGTACTCAAAGTAAAGTTCGAACGCTGTATAAGACTTGGAGTCTGTCTGTTTGAACACAGAACAAGATTTAACACTGTACAAGACTTAGATTTTGGCTGTTTGAATAATGTACAAGACGTAGAGTCTGTCTGTCTGGACACTATACACGACTTAGAGTCTGGCTGTTTGGACATTGTACAAGACGTTGAGTTCTGCTTTTTGGACACTGTACAAGACCTTGAGTCTGGTCTGTGCAAGACTTCTGGCTGTTTGGACAATGTACAAGACTTGGAGTCTGTCTGTTTGAACACAGAACAAGACGTAGAGTCAAACAAAATTTACATTTAGCCCCGTTGATTGATTTCTCATGAATGTTGTCAGACGAATAACGAGTCTCGTATATTGAAGAGGTCCATGTTATTGAACGGTTTTACACGTGTAACTTGGGTTGTATCTTTGCCTCAAAGATTTGGCGGTTGGATGCTTGACCGTTTTACCATCTTAGCAAACAACGGATCCAGTTTCTCCAAAGTCTGAAATGAAATACAAAAAGTATTTTTCCTGAGTATCAATTTTCTCTGATCATATCCAAAAAAATATGAACTTCTTAAGCTATAATTTTTAGCTGTTTTTTTTTAAACAAGTATGATCCTTCCCTTGGCGTACAATAAGCATCTTTGTATTGTTATTGTGTCCTAGATTACGTCTGGTGTATTCAGCTAACACATGTGAATGCAACATTTAGATACATGTTACATAACGATGTCTATCATCCCCTTTTTGCAAATCTTCGAGTGTATGGATATAATTATCCAACTGATCTATCGGATTTTTATGTAAGGGGTACAATAAATCATAGTACTACAGGGGAAAAAGTGAAGATACAAGTAGTTTTTTAACGTCCGACAAAGACCTACCTGGACACCACAAAACTGTGGTAGCAGGGCATGGTGCTTCACCAAGAGCTCCAGGACATTGTTAATGTTCCACCGTGCTGACCAGTCAGGAGTCACAAGGTTAAGGATGATCTCCCTGGAGTAGAAATAAAATTGTCCGTGAAAATGAAATCCATCTATTGATTTTATGACGAAATTATATATAAAGTCGAAGAGGCAGTAATGTGTAAACTACATAAAAAGAAGGTTTTAAATTGTGTCTTTTTTATGAATATATTTTTAAGTTGATAGCAATTATGGCTACGGTGAACTAATAATACTAATAAAAAATTATGATGTTTACAAACATGACTAATACAACCGTACATTTTATCTATACTTTGTTTCTTCATTACATGACCATAAACTGTAGAGTATGACGAGTAAAGATTATCATAATGATAATAACGAAGTATAACAAATGTTTTAATGCATTCATTATTCATAACTCTTCTTACTTTAGTAACTGTAAAATTGTACTGTCAGGCATCTTGACATTTTTGGCTTGGTCATAGAAATCGTAATGTTCATGGTACGGGACCTCAAACAGCATGCAGTGGAGCACAGCGCCCAGTGAAAACGCGTCTTTCTGGAGAAGTGGGGGAAAACACAGCAAATTAATATAAAAACAAATGGGGAATGAGTTACATAATCCAACAATGAACTTCCTAAAGCTACTATCTAGTTTAATATAAAGTAAGATCAATTATTGCTCTCTATATCCACCAATGGTATTAAACTGTATCATAAATCTAAAAAATATGATACAAAGTCTTTGTGTTCAGCTATCTTGAAATAATAGCGGGAAAAACAAGTAAAACAAAAAATTCTAACAAAGTACACACACTAATAAAATAAGATGGGATAAACATTAGGCAACCAAGTTGATTTAGTCATAAGTCGGAACTTGAAATTGTTGGTTTTATTTTAAGCGTGGCAATTATTTTTAATTATAATTTACACTGTTTAAATATCTTTTAAAAAGCTACTATTTTGTGCAATATAAATTATGATTAATTATTTCTTTTTGTTTCCATCAATGGTATTTAACTGTATTCTAAATCTTAATAAATTCTGATTCAAAGTATCTTTGCCTAGCTATCTTTAAATATAGTTTTATGTATTTTTTATAGTGTTATTAACAAGTGATTCAATATAACTTTATAACAAAGTACACATACTATTAAAATAAAATTGTTTAAAACTTAGGCTACCTAGTTGATTTATTGATAATTATTAACTTTAACTTGTTTATTTTTTTTAAAGTGTGTCAACTAGTTTTAATGACAATTCACACTGTTTAAACATTCTATTTTATAACAATTTAAAGCCATAGAGTCTGGCTGTTTGGACACTGTACAAGACATAGAGTCTGGCTGTTTGGACACTGTGCAAGCCATAGTCTGGCTGTTTGGACACTGTGCAAGCCATAGAGTCTGGCTGTTCGGACACTGTGCAAACCATAGAGTCTGGCTGTTTGTACACTGTAAAAGACAGTGTCTGGCTTATAAAACACTGTACATATTATATAATTTGGCTGTTTGGACACCGTACAAGCCATAGAGTATGTGTGTTTAAACACTGGAGAAGTGGCTGTTTGGACACCGTACAAGACTTGGAATCAAACAAATTTTATAGTTCGCCTGTTTGATTGGTTTCCCATATTGATATGGCTGTAGTACTGACGAAAAACTAGTTTTGTATTTTGGAGAGGCCGATGTATTTGAAAGGTTTTTTACGTGCCACCTGGTTTGTATCATTGCCTCAATGTTTTACCGGTGGGCTGCTTGACCGTTTCACCATCTTAGCAAACAAGGGATCCAATTTCTCTAAAGTCTGAAACGAAAAAGAAAAAAAAAATGTTTTCTTAGTATCATTTTTTCCTAGCAATATCCAAAAAAGTAATCTTATTAGGGAATTTTACAAATTACACCAATACCAGAGTGAAATAGACTCCAAGTGCATTTGGTAATAATTAACATAAACACCTACTTTTACAACATATAAAATTAGTTACATTTAGTGTATCTCTTCGCTGTCAAAGTTTAACTTTAAAACTGTTATGTTCAAAGCAAATGTATTCTAAACTTGTCTTAACATTATTTCATCAAATGTTGTAGTGCGAAAAAGAAAAGATTTTTAAAGACAAATTGTTTATATATGAACTACTTTAGTTACAATTTTGAGCTGGGTATTTTTCAAAACGTGCATAGTCTTCCCTTGACGTATAATAAGCATATTTCATTGTTACCAATAATTTGACCACCATTGGTGTTGTAAACAACTTGTGATTTATTCAGTTATTTATATAAACACATGTGAATTCAACCTTCAGATAGATGTTGCATACCGATGTCTACCATCACCTTTTGGGAATCTGAGTTTATAGACATGTCCAACTATACGGGGTTTTATACAGTGGGTACTTTAAATAATAATACTATAGGGGCAAAAAGTAAAGATAAATGAAGTTTCTTAACATACGACAAAAACCTACCTGGACACCACAAAACTGTGGCAGCAGGGCATGGTGCTTGACGAAGAGCTCCAGGACATTGTGAATGTTCCACCGTGCTGACCAGTCAGGAGTCACAAGGTTAAGGATGATCTCCTTGAGTAGAAATACAATTGTCCGTGAAAATGAAATCCATCTATTGATTTTATGACAAAATTATATATAAAGTCGAAGAGGCAGTAATGTATAAACTACATAAAAAGAAGGTTTTAAATTGTGTTTTTGTTATGAATATATTTTTAAGTTGATAGAAATGATGGCTACGGTGAACTAATAATACTAATACAAAAATTATGATGTTTACAAACATGACTAATACAACCGTACATTTTATCTATACTTTGTTTCTTCATTACATGACCATAAACTGTAGAGTATGATGAGTAAAGACTATCATAATGATAATAACGAAGTATAACAAATGTTTTAATGCATTCATTATTCATAACTCTTCTTACTTTAGTAACTGTAAAATTGTACTGTCAGGCATCTTGACATTTTTGGCTTGGTCATAGAAATCGTAATGTTCATGGTACGGGACCTCAAACAGCATGCAGTGGAGCACAGCGCCCAGTGAAAACGCGTCTTTCTGGAGAAGTGGGGGAAAACACAGCAAATTAATATAAAAACAAATGGGGAATGAGTTACATAATCCAACAATGAACTTCCTAAAGCTACTATCTAGTTTAATATAAAGTAAGATCAATTATTGCTCTCTATATCCACCAATGGTATTAAACTGTATCATAAATCTAAAAAATCCGATACAAAGTCTTTGTGTTCAGCTATCTTGAAATAATGGTTAAGGTATACAATATAGCGGGAAAAACAAGTAAAACAAAAAATTATAACAAAGTACACACACTAATAAAATTAAGATGGGATAAACATTAGGCAACCAAGTTGATTTAGTCATAAGTCGGAACTTGAAATTGTTGGTTTTATTTAAAGCGTGGCAACTAGTTTTAATGATAATTTACACTGTTTAAAAATCTAAAAAAGCTACTATCTCGTGCAATATAAATTAAGATCAATTATTGCTATCTGTCTCCACCAATGGTATTAAACTGTATCCTAAATCTAAAAAATCTGATACAAAGTATCTGTGCCTAGCTATCTCAAAATAAAGATTGATGTATACTGTATAGTGTGAAGAACAAGTGAAACAATATAACTTTATAACAAAGTACACACACTAATAAAATAAAATTGGAAAAAACGTAGGCAACCGAGTTGATTCAATGATAAGTAGAAACTTGAACTTGTTGATTTTTTTAAAGTGTGTCAACTAGTTTTAATGACAATTCACACTGTTTAAACATTCTATTTCACAACAATTTCAAGAAGCAAAGAAAAAAGTCACGAAAGAAAACTTGTTGATAACATTAGCTTAATATGAGCATAATAGGCATGCATCAATCTTTTTTTTAAGTTTATGAGTAGTAAAATAGCGTATAAAAGTTTTAAAGGTAAGTTTTTCACAGTAAATGATATGAAGTTGTTTTTGAAAAAGTATATCTTTGAAAATAAAACTGCATTATAAACGAATGCATATTAATTTAACTAAAACACTGGATCTCAATAGAATGTTTGGACAAGCCTCTCATTAAGTGTATATACACATTGTAAAAATTAACAAATAAAGTAAATTTAAGGACATAAAGGAAGTCAATATAAGATAGAATGGATTATTGAGAAAAATGTTTTTGACTTACCTTAGTTCCATAGCGCCGGGCAAAATTGATATCCATTTCGATTTGCCTTTTGCCATCACGGATGCAAGCTCCTGGTCGCAGTGTGTCTGACATATCAAAATCAGAAATCTTGGGGTTGTCACAATCATCAATCATGATGTTCTCTGGCCTCAAGTCTCTGTGAAACACGTGACACGAATGAAGGAAGGCTAAGGCGTTGGCGATTTTGATAAAGTAACGGACGATTGTGCAGATGTCCATCTCTCCGATGTATCTGGTCAGGCTGCCCCTGGGGAAGTAGTTGGTCACCATGTAGCTGATATTCCCCAGGATCCGGAAGGATATCGGCTTCACGATGTTCGGGTGTCTGATGCCTTTTACAGCTCTATGTTCTCTAATAAACCTTTCAGATTTTCGGGGAAAGAACCTGAGCACAAACTTCTTCTTGGTATCTTGGTTCGACTCACACAACATCACGTCATACTTGTCTGGACCACCAAGGTATGAGACTTTCTTGAGGTCAAGCACGTCCAGAGCTCCAGACTTCTGGTCAAAGGAGGGAACGTCCCAGCCAGGGTACTCAAACACGCCCGCTGTGTTACATCTTGGATTTTTGTCACATTTGAAGGGAAACTTGTAAGGGTGTGTTCTGCCATTTTGAACTCTGCTGCATTTCATTTTGCCAGATCGAGGTGAATTTTTCTGTCCTGTTTCTAAATGCCAATTTACAACCAAAGGAAATGGCAGAACGACTTCTGCAGGCTTGTCTTTGTCACCGCAAGGTCGCAGTGTTTCTAGAAGTTGTGCACCAGTTGAACTCCCGCTTGTCATATTCGACAAGTCTAGTAGAGGCAGAATCTCGGAATGTTGATCCATGGTGTAGAATTTTACGCAGGAGAAAAGCGGTTGAACAACTGTTTGACTTTATGAGAACTCTGGCAGTATGTGTTTCCAAGTTTAGCAATGTACTAAAATATTAGGGATACTCTTGTGAAATGTAAAATCCTTGGAAGCAAACTCTTGAACAAATTAAACTGTGTACAGCGAGGCGATCATAAGCGATAGCAATCGTAATGTGATAAAGTCTTACCTCGCAGAGCGGCTTTTATAGTACCCTATTCTACTGGAGCCAATCAGCGGTCGATCTTGTGGTCATGTGATTTTAATCAATCATAAATACTTGAACGTAGATGAGGGTAGCACACGGGTGTATGTTTTCTTATACCTATAATATTTTGATTGTACCCCACGACGAAGCTGACCATCAAAGAAGCCGCGGTGCCTTTGCCTCCCACCCGTCTTTTGTTAGGGTGCGTGTCAGACCATCGTCCACCGAAACGCCTCAGGGTGGACTGGGCAAAGCGCTGCATCTACCTGGGGTGTCAAGTCAGTCACATCCAACCTAAAATAAACAAGGCAATCAAAGGAAGCTTGGGTCTTACAACAACAAATCTTTGGCATGGAAATATTTACTTGCGTAAGTTGGAAATATTGTTCGCCCTTGCAAAATGCCAATTTACAACCAAAGGAAATGGCAGAACGACTTCTGCAGGCTTGTCTTTGTCACCGCAAGGTCGCAGTGTTTCTAGAAGTTGTGCACCAGTTGAACTCCCGCTTGTCATATTCGACAAGTCTAGTAGAGGCAGAATCTCGGAATGTTGATCCATGGTGTAGAATTTTACGCAGGAGAAAAGCAGTTGAACAACTGTTTGACTTTATGAGAACTCTGGCAGTATGTGTTTCCAAGTTTAGCAATGTACTAAAATATTAGGGATACTCTTGTCAAATGTGAAATCCTTGGAAGAAAACTCTTGAACAAATTAAACTATGTAGAGCGAAGCGATCATAAGCGATAGCAACCGTAATGTGATAAAGTCTTACCTCGCAGAGCGGCTTTTATAGTACCATATTCTACTGGAGCCAATCAGCAGCTGATCTTGTGGTCATGTGATTTTATGCAATCATACTTGAACGTAGATGAGGGTAGGACACGGGTGTATGTTTTGTCATACCTATAATATTTTGATTGTACCCCACGACGAAGCTGACCATCAAAGAAGGCGCGGTGCCTTTGCCTCCCGCCCGTCTATTGTTAGGGTGCGTGTCAGACCATCGTCCACCGTATCGCCTCAGGGTGGACTGGGCAAAGCGCTGCATCTACCTGGGGTGTCAAGTCAGTCACGTCCAACCTAAAATAAACAAGGCAATGAAAGGGAGCCCATGTCTTACAACAACAAATCTTTGGCATGGAAATATTTACTTGCGTAAGATTGGACTGTTTTTTTTTTTTTTTTATTGCGGACAGCGTTTTATTTATTGTTAAATTTTATGCCAAGACAGAAGAGATATACATAGACGTATCATATTTTACAGACACCAACCAACCAACAAAGACAATGATCAGTTGATCGTGGTTAAAACCAGCAAGATCGCAGTCAGAAGCTGCGCGCACTAGCTACTGAAAATGTTAGCCCCCGTCTAAAATAGCTTCGTGTTTTATATTTTACAAGTATTATTTTTTTTCAGACAGTGAGTTGATCTATCTAATGTGTTATCTATAATGAAACTGTCCCAAATGTTAGTTAGGGTAGTAAGAAGTCTCAGTTTGCACAGAGAGCATCTCTACTAAGGGTCTTGGGTTAAAACCCATGTAGATTGCATTGCTCCTTTTTTTAACCGGTGCTATTGTGAAAAAAGTCACGGAAAGCTAGATGTTCATACGTTAGTTTTGTGAGCCGTTTATATATCTGTCAAAAGATGTTAACTGTTTTAGAATACAGGAACACAAAACAAAGTTCTCGTGGACGCACAAGTTTAACATGAAATAAAGTAAAATGGTGTGTTAATTTGAAAAAGAGTTATAAATGATTTTTTAAACAGGAAAATTAGCAGACATTAAAGAAAATATTATTTATGATTTTGTTTTGCACTCTTTTTCTTTCCTGTCTTCCTGTTTTCTCCCTCTTTTCTCTCCGCTTCTCATTTTTTCTCGGGGGGGGGGGGTAAAATCTTTACTTTTTTATTCTTTTTCTCAATCGTAGAAATCAAGTTATTAAAACAAAATTGCAGGTGAGTAAAATGTGTCCTATGTATTTTCTTATTCCTGCCTCTATAATTTATTTGTGCCCCATAAAAGAGTCTTACCATCACAGAAACGGCGGCCTCTTTACCTCTCGCTAGTCACTTAGTAGGGCCCATGCCCAAACATCATCCGCTGTATCGCCTCAGGGTGGACAGGGCGGGGCGCTGCATCCACCCAAGGTCTCAAGTCAAAAAAGGCCAATCTAACACAAACAATAAATTGAAAGCAACACAAGTGCTTATGTCAACAAATCTTTGACATGGAATTATTTACAGAAGTTTGACTTTCTAATTGTTCTTTGTTTTTGTTTCATTCCACGCTGAGACGGAGTAAAGAAATCTAGCCTGCCTTTTAACTTTACTAACACCCCACCAAGCAACATAGATAAACGTAGTTCAAACGTGTAATCTCTTGGTCAAAAGCTACGCTCTCTACCGACAAAATAATATCGACCTTCTTCTAATGGTTGCTGTATGCTACGTTTAAAGCATCAATTATTTTAAGTCAGTGTAATACTGATTTGATTTATCGAGGTTCTTGTCTGTAGTTAAGTGTTCCAGCCTTTGGTTGTTCTACAAAGTGGTACAGCCCCGTTTCAATCTTTTCACATCGCATCGCGTGTTTATAGTAATAGGTTTAGAGCGGTTGTGATAAATTCACGATGGTCGAAAGCATAGTGTCTCTTTATGGCAGCCAAATACATTTTCAAACATGAGTCTTTCGACACGTTGGTAATATAGAATAAAGGCTTGTTGAGATCTAGGATTTTTCTGCTTTAGTGTTAATTTTCCTCATCGTTATGTTTGGTTACCCTTGGCGATTCTATACGAAACAAAAAGGAAAAAAGACACCATCTGGCCATAAAGTAAAAAGTAACTGCCGCAAGTAAAGGGATAATTAAGCGTGGGTCTTTTTGTATGTGTAACTTTCCTCATCTGTTTGTTTTTACAATTTCTAATCTTTTATTGTATGATATTATTCAACGATAATTGTATTTCCTGTGGCGACAAAATAACTTAAATTTAATATCAATAAAAAAATTGTCCTACTATACAATGGTCCTTTCTGCGTTATAACTAAGTGTCAAACTCGCTTTCGTCGAGTAGAGAGTCTGAGATGTATAAAAAAACCTGAAAGAAAGACACAGTGATGATATAATTAAACGATAATTGTATTTCCTGTGGCGACAAAATAACTTAAAATTAATATCAATAAAAAATGTGCTACTATACAATGGCCCTTTCTCCGTTATAACTAAGTGTCGCTTTCGTCGAGAAGAGAGTCTGAGATGTATAAAAAAAACCTGAAAGAAAGACAGTGGCATCTCGATATCAAATCGCAATTTATCATAGCGTCTCTTACAATGGAATGATGCAGTTAATGCAATTTTAATTTAAAAAAAATTTAATTGGTAAAAAACAAAACTTAAATAAACATTTATTACAAATTGAAATCGCTAATATATTTGACTTTTTACTGTAACAGTGGTGTGCTATATATTTGTTGCTTTTTAATCTGTTTGAAAAAACAAATATGCGTCAGCCGGGAATCGAACCCGGATCGACTGCTTGGAAGGCAACCATGCTGACCGTTACACCACCGACGCTGCTTGTTACAAGAAGCTACTGTATTTTCATCTGTTTTTTTGCAAAACACAAGTAATTCCACTTTTTAAAAAGTCAAGGCTGTTATTATTTTTTTCACTAACACGAAACCGCTTGAGCACACAGGATTAATGAACATGATGTTACCTACGAGAGTATGTATTGTCTATGTGTTCTTGTGTTAATTTTTAAAGTCGTCATGTTGTTACAATTTCTTTTATTCCAATGCTCTAAAGCTTGTGAACTTTTGCATTTAAACGAAATAAAGTATGATTGGATTGTGTCGCTTTTAATCTGAATAAAATCCCAGAAACAGTTGACTATAAGCCATTAATAACTTGAACCAAATACGATAAGATAAGGATTAAAATTCCAAACGTTATTCTTTTATGACGGAAATCTTGATTTTATATACCAAAGTAGCACCAGAAGTGTTGATACTTACACTAATTTTTAGTGATTTAATGTGCTTTAAAAAACATTCTCGTTTTGTTTAAGTTGATTTAAAATTTATTCGTCATTACATAGGTTGGGATCATT
Organism: Elysia chlorotica; assembly: GCA_003991915.1. Taxonomy (NCBI): domain Eukaryota; kingdom Metazoa; phylum Mollusca; class Gastropoda; family Plakobranchidae; genus Elysia; species Elysia chlorotica. The sequence continues at coordinate 38,483 of RQTK01001488.1, forward strand.
TTTTCATTTTGATCTCAGTATTGCTTAGTTCAATGGAACTTGAGGTTGGTATGCAAAGAGTTAAAAACAAACTAGCCTATTGCGGCGACTAAGTGATTAATGAGAGACTAAAATCGTTTTCCCTCTTTTTCTTTATTGAATATCTAAATTTTTTGATTGGATACAATTATGCAAAAACCATAGGGTTAAGTAAAGGTAAGACAATTGTATCCAACAAAAACAACAAAAACAAACAAAAAACAGCAATAGGTAACAAAGCTTTATCAAACAAAATATACAAAAACAAATAATTATGTTACATCATTGTCATTTTTACTGCGGGACACAATCATTAATATAGTTGGTTTTGTTTTTAGGTGGTGTAAAAGGTGACAATGGTGTTATTTATATAAAGAAAAAAAAAGTTTAAGCAACATTTTAACACAAATTTTATAATCCTTATTTTGCGCCCGCTTTGAGTCAAAACATGTATGTTTTCACCAAATTCCACGTTATTACCTTATTTACTAATAGCTCAACCTGCTTACAAAGCCTTCGCTTCTCCTATCAGTGACAGTATCATTTTATGTGGAAAAACTCACGCCTACTGTCTGGCTATCCCAGCGAGGATGCTCTACAGCAACTGTTTCCAAATAATGATACCTGACAACTTTAAGTGACGCTATCTACGAGACAGTGCGTGGATAACAGAACTCCTGACTTCACCAATTAGTACTCTAAATATTTGAGACACGTATGAGAAATACCTCGGTAATGTAATCCGCTTATGAACTACTGAGTTTATTAAATTAACGATATTCAAGTAGATATTCATTCTTTTGTTTATAGTTACAAAAGCCAGAGATAAAAAAGGGGGACAAGAGATAAAAAAAATAATTTTAGAAAATTTAAAAATCTGTTTCAATAACTAAAAATTTAAAGAAGCGCTTTTCATGCCGTTGTGTGGAGAGAAGGAAAGACTGTGTTAGCCGGGAATCGAACCCCGATCGACTGCTTGCAAGGCCAACATGCTGACCGTTAGACCACCGACGCTTGTTTTCAACTTTGAAATGTAAAATTGGAATAAAAAGATAATTAGTTTTGTTGTTGATTGATAGACAATTTAATTATAACGTAAAAACAATATTTTTTAATTAGATTAGGTTTTATCAAACAATACCATTATTGAATCAATGCAACGAAAAATTATTAGTGGAACAAGTATTATAAATCTAATAGAAATAGCACATATACAAAATATTATTTAAAAGGTGATTATTTTATATTGTATTTGAAGAAAAAAAGAATCAGGCGAGGAAACGAGTATCACAATTACTGCTAAAATAGCTGTATAAAATTGCAAACAGTTAAACTCTTAAAATAAACGTGACTGACTTTTTTATTAATAATTTTGTTAAAATGTTTAAAAATTTAAAACCAAAATATGTCGCGATAAGTCACATTTTTTGCTAAAGAAAAAAATATATATTGTTGATGTAAAGGGGTTGTTGTGTTGGTCAAACGTAACTGGCGTGGCTCGCCAGAATCATAAACACAAATTTATTATTTTTCTTTTTTACGTTGTTCTCCTATCCATATTTTATAACTGTACGTACCACCGACTTGAATAACGAAAAAGTGTGTCTACGTAAATACTTAACAATTTGCTACCCTTTTTTTCAACATTTTTAAATAGATTTCACATACATGTAATGCACTTTATTGCAAAAAAGAATATAAAGGTACATGAGAAAAAGAAAAGATGTTTTTTTTTTAATCCAAGTCAGTTTAAAAATCAGCTTTCTGTGGTGCTCGCTTTTTCTGTCTCTCTTTACCCCTCTCTCTCTCTTTCTCTCCATCTCTCTCTATATCTGCGTTGCTAGTTCCTTCTCTATCCCTCTCTCACTCTCTTTTTTTCTCTCTGTCTCTCTTTTTCTGCGTTGCTCGCTCTGTCTGTCTCTCTGTCTATCTCTCCCTCTCTTAATGTCATGGTAGCTCTGTCTCTCTTTATTATGTCTGTCGTTCTGTATGTCTGTCTGCCTTCGTCTCTGTCTCTGTGTCTCTTGGTCTCTATCCCTCTCTATATCTATCTATCTTTCTCAATTAATTTAATTTGTAAGTGTCTGCTCTACATGTTTTAAATGTTAGATCGCAAATTTGTTATGAAAAATCGTTCAAAAATCGTAACAAAACAAGAAGTTAAGAATACGCTGACTGGAGTTGGGCAATCCGCCTGGTAGAAAGCGCCGTGTAACTTAAACAGTTTTGCGGACGTTACAGAGGGGCGATACTCAAATTGCCAGTCATTTCTCTGAAGTCAAAAAATAATGAGTGACCGTGTGATCAACATCAGCAGTGTGGCCACATCGTGGACCGGTCCCAAGACACACGTCTTACAATTTTACCTTTAGCTACACAGAGACAATGTGGGGATACAAAGACGCCTTTCTAAGCCAGTCACATCATACCGGCACAAATACACATAGAAGAGGACACACTCGCATACGTACTTTTTGTGAGATTGTGTTTTTTTCAAACTGTAGACCTAAGGATTAGATTAATAGCAAAATTAAGGTATTATATAATTATGGTACATTTTAGAAATAGCAAGCTCTTTGGTTAAGGGCAAAGAGCATGAGGAAAATGCGACTATATGATTGGAGGTTACTAACTTCGAACCACCTTAGAGAGAGATAAAAAAGAGAGATAAAAATAGAGAGAGGGGAGGGAAAAAAAGAAAAAGAAAGAGAGTGAGAGATAGAGTGAGAGACGGGCAAAAAATGAGAGAGAAAATGAGAGAAAGAGAGAGAGAGAGAGAGAGAGAGACAGGGCGGAAAGAGAGAGAGAAGTCACACCCTTTTAAATTCAGTATACAAACACTAGGTAGTGACTGACGGGTCCATATCGTGTATTGATCACTCTGGAGCAGTGGTATGCGAGAAAGAACAATTGGGGTGTTGGTTGAATGGCCTAATCACGCCTTCTTTTCAGTGATTGGATATCTACCCCCTGTCGAGAAACAAAACATAAGCTCTCCACCTATGAGTTTCATTCAGGGGGCAGGCCCTACTGATAGGGGGAGGGGTTAGGTCACTCTATTAACATATACACTTTGTCTGCCGTTTGACATATGTCGAGAGTCGATATGATAAAAAGAGGCAGGGAGTTTTACGTATTAAAGTTTTAAAATATTTGATTTGCAAAGAAACGCCTGTAACTTTCTTAAACTGTTGAAAGCAATAATGTTGCTTGTGTAAAGAAGATAGAAACAAGTATGTGTACCGTAAACATATACAGGTTATGATAACTAAACATAATTAACAGAAAGAACGACCGATTTATATTACCGCATTGTTTTAAATCAGCATGCATAAGCTCAAAGCATCATTTTGTTTAATGTGATATTTTTATCGGATGTATTACAAATGTATGCAGAAAAAAAGACCTGTACATACGAAGCTTAGCCTTAGGATCCTTTGGATTTCCTTAACTATTTAATGCTTAATATCATTAGGCAAAACATCCAGTGAGTTATTCTTCTTTTTTTTCCCTGTATCTGCTAGTTAAATGGGTTTGTTATCTAGATGGTGATATAAAGTTGTTAAGTAGAAAGTGTAGTTATTCAAAAAGATAAAAAGTGGGTAAGACAAATGAAGTTTGGACACTGTACGCGACGTAGAGTTTGACTGTTTGAACACTGCACAAGACGTAAAGTCTGGCTGTTTAAACACTGCACAAGACGTAGAGTCTGACTGTTTGGATACTGTGCACGACGTAGAGTCTGGCTGTTTGAACACTGCACAATACGTAGAGTCTGGCTGTTTCGACACTGTACGAAACTTATAGTCTGGCTGTTTGGACAATGTAAAAGACAAAGTCTGGTTGTGTGAGCACTGCAGAAGATTTACCGTTTTTCTGTTTAACTATTGTACAAGACTTAGAGTCTGGCTATTTGTTAAGGTTGGTAGAAATATTATGTTGTTGTTTTTTCTAATTGGACATAAACAAATAATTAAACATCAAAAAAGAAAAAAAAAAGAAAACGGCAAAACTTGTGTCTCTTAACATCTTAAGACTTCCGTCTATACACAAAACAACCATCTAGTTGTTTTTCAACTCAAACAAAATTGTGTCTTTTGTTACAGAAGCTTCAAAATCATTTGGCTATTGATCATTTCAATGTTATGGGCCACATGTTTCATTATCGAGAAAGTAGGAAAAGTGCACGCCTTGAAACGCTGAAAATTCGGTTTTTAAACATTGAGTGACCGTGTAATCAACAACAGCAATGTAGCCATATCGTGGACCGGTCCCAAGATCTACGTCTTACAATTGTACCTTCAGCTACACAGAGACAATACAGGGATACTCCAGTCTAAGCGTGCCACATCATACCAGCACCGATCCACCCAACAGGGGACACAATCAACGAAATAGTTTTTTTGTCAGACTGTACAGAGGTCTACAGGTTAGATTATAAATAGAAAAAAAGAAAAGTATATAATACTGATACATTTTAAAATTAATAAACTATAATTATGGTTAAGGGCAAAGAGTTTAGGGAAACAAGACCGTACGATTGGAGGTTACGTAGCGTTAAACCACGGCGTGCTTTAGAGAGAAAGAAAGAGAGAGAGAGAGAGAGAGAGAGAGAGAGAGAGAGAGAGAGAGAGAGCGCACACAAACCCTAACTTGTGACTGACAGGTCCGTATTTTTGTATTGCTTACTCTGGAGCAGTGGTGTGAGAGAAAAAAAAAACAATTGAGGTGTTGGTTAAATGGCCAAATCCCGCCTACTTTTTAGTGATTGTATATCTACCCACTGTCGAGAAAACAAAACATATGTTGTCGCCTATGAGTTTCATTCAGGGGGCGGGCCCTACTGATAGGGGCAGGGGTTAGATCACTTTGTAACATCTGCATGTAAACTCTTTGAAATTTTTCGTGCTGTAAATAACATTGGTTATGTTTTATATTATAATGTAATCTGGGTGGTTTGGTATTGCCTGTTTGATAGTGCTTTATAAACAAACAAAACGGTAGTTCGGCAGAACTGGAGAAACTAGAAAATAATTAGATATTAAGAAACAAAATATAAAGAAAAGAGAGTGAGACGAAAGGGCAAGGGGAGGTGGCGGTGTGAAGTAGAAAGAGAGACAGAGAGAGATAGAGGGAAAGAAAAACAGAGAGAGTGAGAAATAAATAAAGAGAGAGAGAAAGAGAGAGAGAGAGAGAGAGAGAGAGAGAGAGAGAGAGAGAGAGAGAGGAGCGTGGGAGAGATAAAAACAGACATACAGACAGACAGATAGACAGAAAAACAGAAACAGTGGCAGAAAAGAAGGGGGAAAATCCACAGAATCACGGGCTCTTGAAAAAAGAGATATCAAACTTACTGTGAACGTTTAAAAAGTATAAGTTGAAGAGAGAAAAAAATAATTTAATAAAATAAAACGGACACAATTCCGTGTAGGTTATTTTAAAACCTTGAGGTACAACGGAGCCATATATGATTAGTATAGTTAAAATGCCATCTTACCTTGAACCCTTTCCGCAATATAAAGCCGCTTGTGATCCAGGCAGATAGAATCGCGACAGTGTAGAATGTCTGTTTTGTGTAACACAATAATTGCAAAAGAAATGACTTATTTAACATTGGAATCTCAATTAAACGCTCAAGAAATAAAGCGAAAGTAATGGTAATACATACACAGATCAAGACAGTTTTTAAGTAATGGAAAGCACCAAAATATATTGAAATTTATAATCTTTTAAAGAGGTCATAAAAACAACACCGCGGTTGTTTACGACTCGTCGGTAGAATATGCGATACACACGGCTTTTGATGAGTTTGTTAGTTACGGTTATTTAATATACAGTGTTAAAAAGTTTTACACAACTTTTATTATAGTTCTTTTTATAAGTGTTTATACAGCATTGTATTTACAGATACATTTTTACCTACCTCAAATAATTGTTCATAAACGTTTGTATATTGCCTGCCATCTACATTATTTTAAAGTATATTTGTTTTTTTCACGATATTTTGTTGCATGCGATTTTAGAGATTAATTTAATGCATACTATGGATAAAGTTTTGGGAATTTCAATTTATTAATTTTAAAATGGAAGGCGCTGCATAAAAAGTAAATTATTGTTATAACTATTTTACTGACTTTTGAACCTTACCAGTGGCTTCTTGGCATTTATAATAAAAGAAACTAGTTATAAAAGCTTAGTTTCAAATTGACTTTCCAGATAACTTTCATGTTCAATATTTTAACCAAAATAATAAAGTACCAAAAAAATGAGATCATTTTAGTTTAACCTGACTTTTCAGTACCTTTTATATAATGCAATTGTTTTTTAACAATCTCCCCAGTATAAAAATAAGGTACTAGTGAGTTAAAAAATGAGACTTTGGATCTTAATTGGAGTATTGTAATAAAAATATAAATAAATCACTACTTAATGTGGTTAGTAAAGGTCTATATCATCGCCATGTCATTTCGTTCCCAAGGTTGTCTAAAAAGGTTTGCTATATTTTCCTGTGCTTTTCAAGTCCTCCACTCAAGATAAACAAAAAGGTTTGAGATTTCGGGTTTGGACTTCGTCGGTGACGGGTCGTTTTTCTCTTTGTGCTCTCTGATCACGGTGTTTTTCTCAGTATTTATCAGTTTTCTTCGGGATATCTTCTAGTTTTTTTAAGATTCATATTTTCTGTATTTGATTCTCGGCAGTGTGCAGTCTTATTTACTTTTTGTTCACTGGATTGTTATTTATTTAAACTATTTTCTTTCGCTGGTTAACACATGCAAGAGGGGTGAGTGCATTGTTTCGCTTAGCCATTTTGTCGCTGTAATAGCCTTAATAGCTTGGTCCTCTCCTTGGGTATATTCAAGTATTCACGTATTTGGTGTTCCTTTCATCTGTTGATAGGTTATTAAAAGTCTAACTGTATTGACCATTGTACACGATCTGGAGACTAACGTTTTGAATACTGTACAAGACTTCGAGTCCGGCTGTTTGAACACTGTACAAGACGTAGAGTTTGGCTGTTTGAACACTGTACAAGACGTAGAGTCTGGCTGTTTGGACACTGTACAAGACGTAGAGTCTGGCTGTTTGGACACTGTACAAGACGTAGAGTTTGGCTGTTTGGACACTGTACAAGACCTTGAGTCTGGCTGTTTGAACACTGTACAAGACATAGAGTTTGGCTGTTTGAACAATGTACAAGACGTAGAGTCTGGCTGTCTGGACACTATACACGACTTAGAGTCTGGCTGTTTGGACACTGTACAAGACCTTGAGTCTGGCTGTTTGAACACTGTGCAAGACTTCTGGCTGTTTGGACAATGTTTGGATACTGCACAAGACTTAAAGTCTGGCTGTTTGGACAATGTACTAGACAGTCACTGGTTGTGTGGGCACTGTAGAAGATTAACGTGTAACTTGGGTTGTATCTTTGCCTCAAAGTTTTGGCGATTGGATGCTTGACCGTTTTACCATCTTAGCAAACAACGGATCCAGTTTCTCCAAAGTCTGAAATGAAATACAAAAAGTATTTTTTCTGAGTATCAATTTTCTCTGATTATATCCAAAAAAGGCAAACTAATTAAAAATTATCGTACATATGACGCAAAAATTAAAGTGACGTAGAACATAATGTGCTTTGGTAATATTAAACATACGCACATACTTTTAAAACACATAATAATTAACTAGTTATATTGTTTTCTCTTTCTCTCTCTCTCTCTCTCTCTCTCTCTCTCTCTCTCTCTCTCTCTCCCTCTCTCTCTCTGTGATAGTTAACAATTTAACACTGTTATGTTTAAAACAACTGTCTTCGAAACGTGTCTTAATTACTTCAACAAAATATTGTAGAGCAAAAGAGTAAATATTTTTTAAAGACAAAGAGTTAATATATTAATTTCTTAAGCTATAATTTTTAGCTGTTTTTTTTAACAAGTATAATCCTTCCCTTGGCGTACAATAAGCATCTTTGTATTGTTATTGTGTCCTAAATTACGTCTGGTGTATATATAAACACATGTGAATGCAACATTTAGTTACATGTTACATAACGATGTCTATCATCGCCTTTTTATAAATCTTCGAGTGTATGGATATAATTATCCAACTGATCTATCGAATTTTTATGTAAGGGGTACATTAAATCATAATACTACATGGGTAAAAAGTGAAGATACAAGTAGTTTTTAACGACCTACAAAGACCTACCTGGACACCACAAAACTGTGGCAGCAGGGCATGGTGCTTCACCAAGAGCTCCAGGACATTGTTAACGTTCCACCGTGCTGACCAGTCAGGAGTCACAAGGTTAAGGATGATCTCCCTGGAGTAGAAATAAAATTATCCGTGAAAATGAAATCCATTTATTGATTTTATGACGAAATTATATATAAAGTCGAAGAGGCAGTAATGTGTAAACTACATAAAAAGGTTTTAAATTGTGTCTTTGTTATGAATATATTTTTAAGTTTATAGCAATGATGGCTACGGTGAACTAATAATACTAATAAAAAATTATGATGTTTACAAACATGACTAATACAACCGTACATTTTATCTATGCTTTGTTTCTTCATTACATGACCATAAACTGTAGAGTATGACGAGTAAAGATTATCATAATGATAATAGCGAAGTATAACAAATGTTTTAATGCATTCATTATTCATAACTCTTCTTACTTTAGTAACTGTAAAATTGTACTGTCAGGCATCTTGACATTTTTGGCTTGGTCATAGAAATCGTAATGTTCATGGTACGGGACCTCAAACAGCATGCAGTGGAGCACAGCGCCCAGTGAAAACGCGTCTTTCTGGAGAAGTGGGGGAAAACATAGCAAATTAATATAAAAACAAATGGGGAATGAGTTACATAATCCAACAATGAACTTCCTAAAGCTACAATCTCGTTTAATATAAAGTAAGATCAATTATTGCTCTCTATATCCACTGATGGTATTAAACTGTATCATAAATCTAAAAAATATGATACAAAGTCTTTGTGTTCAGCTATCCTAAAATAATAGCGGGAAAAACAAGTAAAACAAAAAAATTATAACAAAGTACACACACTAATAAAATAAGATGGGATAAACATTAGGCAACCAAGTTGATTTAGTCATGAGTCAAAACTTGAAATTGTTGGCTTTATTTAAAGCGTGGCAATTAGTTTTAATGATAATTTACACTGTTTAAAAATCTAAAAAAAAGCTACTATCTCGTGCAATATAAATTAAGATCAATTATTGCTATCTGTCTCCACCAATGGTATTAAACTGTATCATAAATCTAAAAAATATGATACAAAGTCTTTGTGTTCAGCTATCCTAAAATAATAGCGGGAAAAACAAGTAAAACAAAAAAAATTATAACAAAGTACACACACTAATAAAATAAGATGGGATAAACATTAGGCAACCAAGTTAATTTAGTCATAAGTCGGAACTTGAAATTGTTGGCTTTATTTAAAGCGTGGCAATTAGTTTTAATGATAATTTACACTGTTTAAAAATCTGAAAAAGCTACTATCTCGTGCAATATAAATTAAGATCAATTATTGCTATCTGTCTCCACCAATGGTATTAAACTGTATCCTAAATCTAAAAAATCTGATACAAAGTATCTGTGCCTAGCTATCTCAAAATAAAGATTGATGTATACTGTATAGTGTGAAGAACAAGTGAAACAATATAACTTTATAACAAAGTACACACACTAAAAAAATAAAATTGAATAAAACGTAGGCAACCAAGTTGATTTAGAGATAAGTGTCAACTAGTTTTAATGACAATTCACACTGTTTAAACATTCTATTTCACAACAATTTCAAGAAGCAAAGAAAAAAGTCACGAAAGAAAACTTGTTGATAACATTAGCTTAATTGGCGATTTTGATAAAGTAACGGACGATGGTGCAGATGTCCATCTCTCCGATGTATCTGGCCAGGCTGCCCCTGGGGAAGTAGTTGGTCACCATGTAGCTGATATTCCCCAGGATCCGGAAGGATATCGGCTTCACAATGTTCGGGTGTCTGATGCCTTTTACAGCTCTATGTTCTCTAATAAACCTTTCAGATTTTCGGGGAAAGAACCTGAGCACAAACTTCTTCTTGGCGTCTTGGTTCGACTCACACAACATCACGTCATACTTGTCTGGACCACCAAGGTATGAGACTTTCTTGAGGTCAAGCACGTCCAGAGCTCCAGACTTCTGGTCAAAGGAGGGAAAGTCCCAGCCAGGGTACTCAAACACACCCGCTGTGTTACATCTTGGATTTTTGTCACATTTGAAGGGAAACTTGTAAGGGTGTGTTCTGCCATTCTGAACTCTGCTGCATTTCATTTTGCCAGATCGAGGTGAATTTTTCTGTCCTGTTTCTAAATGCCAATTTACAACCAAAGGAAATGGCAGAACGACTTCTGCAGGCTTGTCTTTGTCACCGCAAGGTCGCAGGGTTTCTAGAAGTTGTGCACCAGTTGAACTCCCGCTCGTCACATTCGACATATCTAGTAGAGGCAGAATCTCGGAATGTTGATCCATGGTGTAGAATTTTACGCAGGAGAAAAGCGGTTGAACAACTGTTTGACTTTATGAGAACTCTGGCAGTATGTGTTTACAAGTTTAGCAATGTACTAAAATGTAAGGGATAATCTTGTGAAATATGAAATCCTTGGAAGCAAACTCTTGAACAAATTAAACTGTGTAGAGCGAAGCGATCATAAGCGATAGCAACCGTAATGTGATAAAGTCTTACCTCGCAGAGCGGCTTTTATAGTACCCTATTCTACTGGAGCCAATCAGCGGCCGATCTTGTGGTCATGTGATTTTATGCAATCATAAATACTTGAACGTAGATGAGGGTAGCACACGGGTGTATGTTTTCTTATACCTATAATATTTTGATTGTACCCCTCTACGAATCTGACCATTAAAGTAGTTGCTGTGCCTTTGCCTCCCTCCCGTCTTTTGTTAGGGTGCGTGTCAGACCATCGTCCATCGTATCGCCTCAGGTTTGTCTTGGCAAAGCGCTGCATCTACCTGGGGTGTCAAGTCAGTCACGGCCTTCTTAAAATAAACAAGGCAATCAAAGGAAGCTTGGGTCTTACAACAACAAATCTTGGCATGGAAATATTTACTTGCGTAAGTTGAAAATATTGTTCGCCCTTGCGGACAATGTTTTGTTTGTTGTTGAATGTTATACCGCGATAGAGTAGAGATATATAGACTGATGTATAGTTTGATCGTGGTTCACATCTGAAACATCTCGATCAGAAGCTGTGCGCTCTAGCTACTGAAATTTTTAGCATTCGTCTAATAGCTTTTGTCTTATATATTACAAGAATTAATTTTTTAGACAGTGAGTTGATCTATTTAGTGTGTTATCTCTAGTAAAACTGTCCAAAATAATTATTCGTTCTGGTAGTTAGAAGGCTTAGGCGGCACAGAGAGCATCTCTACTAAGGGTCTGGGGTTAAAACTCATGTAGATTGCATTGCTTTCTTTTCCTTGGATTATGTTTTTTCGAACGTTGGTTTTGTTCATATTACTGTCGTCATATATTAATTATGCTTACAGACGCGCGACACGAAAGTAATGTTTGTGTGATGCATTGAAAAAAAGAGGTATTAAATAAAAAAAGAGAAGAAAAAACAGGCCTAATCAAACAAAACATAATGTAATGCTTTTTTTAACGTTTTCTTTCCTTTTTGTCCCTTCTGTTTCCTAGCTACTGAAATTTTTAGCATTCGTGTAACAGCTTTTTTCTTATATATTACAAGAATTATTTTTAGACAGTGAGTTGATTTATCTAATGTGTTATCTCAAATGAAAATGTCCCAATTTTTTTTTGTTCTGGCTGTTATAAGGCACAGAGAGCGACTCTACTAAGGATATTGGGTTAAAACCTCTGCATATTACATTGCTCTCTTTTCCTTGAACCGGTGCTGTTGTGAAAAAAAGTTCGGAAAATCATATTTTTTCGAATGTCAGTTTTGTGACCCGTTCATTTTACTGTCGACATATTTATATTAATAATGCTTACGGACGCGCGTTATAGAATACTAATATTCATTATAGACGAAAGTAATGTTTGTGTGACAATTTGAGAAAAAAAAGTAAGAAATGAATAAAAACAGAAGAAAAAAGGCCTTATCAAACAAAACATAATTTAATGCTTTTTTAAACGTCTTCTTTTCTTTTTGCCCCTTCTTTTTCCTCTCTCTCTCTCTCTCTCTCTCTCTCTCTCTCTCTTTTATTTTCTTAATTTTTTCTCCCAACCGTGGTTTAAAGCCTATACTTTTTTTCTTTTCTCGTCTGTAGATTTTAAGTTTAACTTAGAGGTGGTCGAAAATTAAAGGATGTATATTCTTATCCCTACCCTCTAATATATTGATAGTACCCTCTTAAAGAGGCTGACTATCACTGGAAATGGCAGAACGACATCTGCAGGCTTGTTTTCGTCACCGCAAGGTCGCAGTGTTTCTAGAAGGTGAGCACCAGTAGAACTCCCGCTCGTCACATTCGACAAGTCTAGAAGAGGCAGAATCTCGGCATGTTGATCCATGGTGTAGAAATTTACGCAGGAGAACAGCTGTTGAACAAATGTTTGACTTTATGAGAACCCTGGCTGTATGTGCTTCTCAGTTTAGAAATGTACTAAAAGGGTAGGACAAGTGTGTATGTTTTCTCATACCGATAATATTTTGATTGTACCCCGCAAAGAAGCTGACATCACAGAAACCGCGGTACCTTTGTCTCCCGCCCGTCTATTGTTAGGGTTCGTGTCAGACCATCGTCCGCATATCGCTTTAGGTTGGACTGAGCAAAGCGCTGCATCTACCTGGGATGTTAAGTCAGTCACGACCAACCTAAAATAAACAAGGGAACGAAAGTGATGCTATGTCTTACAACAACAAATATTTGGCATGGAAATATTTAACTGCGTGAGTTCGAAATGTATTTTGCCGTTTCGGATAATGTTTTGTTTGTTGTTTAAATTTTATACCGAGACAGAGTAAATATATATAGACTGATGTAAAAGTTGATTGTGGTTCAAATCAGAAACATCTCGACCAGAAGCTGTGCGCTCTACCTTCTGTTTCCTCTCTCTTTCTTCACATTCTGTTTTCCCTTCCAATTGTGGTTCAAAGTTAAAATGTGCGTAAAAAGTGGACAGGGCGGGGCGCTGCTTCCACCTGTTCTCTCAAGCCAATAAAGGCAACTCCATCACAAACAAAACATTAAAAGGTACACCAATGCTTATGTCAATAAATCTTTGACATGGAAGTATTTACTGAAATAAGGTTTGATTTTCTTTTTGTTGTTTTTTGTTTTGAAATCATTCGACGCTGAGACAGAGTACAGATATCAAGACTAACGAATCAGTCGTACCAATTCACTATCACCCACCAACCAACATGGACAAATGTGTTTAAAACCTCCAATTTTTTGATCAAATAATAGGCTCTCTACCGACAAAATAATATCGACCTTCTTCTATTGGTTGCTGTATGCTACGTTTAAAGCATCACCTATTTTAATACAGTGTAATACTGATTTGAGTCATCGAGGTTGTTGTCTCTAGTGAAGTGGCCCAACCTTTGGTTGTTATAGCGAAGTGGGACAGTCCCATTTCAAATCTTTTCACATCGCATCGGGTGTTTATAGTAATTAGTTTAGAGCGGTTGTGATAAATTCACGATGGTCAAAAGTACAGTGTCTCTTTATGGCAGCCAAATACATTTTCGAACATGAGTCTTTCGACCCGTTGGCAATATAGAAAAAAGGCTTGTTGAGATCTAGGATTTTTTTGCTTTTGTGTTAAATTTCCTCATCATTATGTTTGGTTGCCTTTGGCGATTTTATACGAAACAAAAAAGAAAAAAAGACATCATCTAGCCATAAAGTAAAAAGTAACTGCCGCAAGTAAAGTGATAATTAAGCGTCGGTCTTTTTGTGTGTGTAACTTTCCTCATCAGTTTGTTTTTACAATTTCTAATAATTTACTGTATGATATAAATCAACTATAATGGTATTTCCTGTGGCGATGAAATAACTTAAAATTAATATCAATAACAAAAAATGTGCCACTATACAATGGTTCTTTCTCCGTTATAACTAAGTGTCAAACTCGCTTTCGTCGAGTAGAGAGTCTGAGATGTATATAAAAAAATGAAAGAAAGGCACAGTGGCACATCGATATCAAATCGCCATTTATTATAGCGTCTGTTACAATGGAATGATGCAGTTAATGCAATTTTAATGAAAACTTTAATAGGTAAAAAAAATTAAATGAACATTTATTAAAAAATTGAAATACCTAATATATTGCACTTTTACTGTAAGAGTGGTTAGTTAGTTATTTATTGCTTTTTAATCTGTTTGTAAAAACAAATATGCGTTACCGGGAATCGAACCCGGATCGACTGCTTAGAAGACAACCATGCTGACCGTTACACCACCGACGCATCTTATTACGGCAAGAAGCTAGTGTATTTTGATCTGTTTAATTGCAAAACACACGTAATCACACTTTTTAAAAAGTCAAGGCTGTTACTATATTTTTCACTATCACGAAACCCCTTGAGGCGTATCTGTTGAGCACACAGGATTAATGAACATAATGTTACCTACGAGAGTATGTATTGTCTATGTGTTCTTGTGTTAATTTTTAAAGTCGTCATGGTGTTACAATTTCTTTTATTCCAATGCTCTAAAGCTTGTGAACTTTTGCACTTAACGAAAAAAAACCTGATTGGATTGTGTCGTATTTAATCTGAATGAAATCACAGAAAAAGTTGACTATAAGCCATAAATAACTTGAACCAAATAATATAAGATAAGGATTAGAATTCCAAACGTTATTCTCTTATGACGAAAATCTTGATTTGATATACCAATGTAGCGCCAGAAATGTTGATACTTACACTACTTTAGAGTGAGTTAATGTGCTTTCAAAAACCTTCTCGTTTTGTTTAAGTTGATTTAAAATTTATTCGTCATTACATAGGTTGGGATCATTTGTTCACTTTGATCTCAGTATTGCTTAGTTCAATAGAACTTGAGTTTGGTATGCAAATAGTTTAAAAAAAAACTAGCCTATTGCGACGACTAAGTGAGTGAATTGGTTAATGAGAGACTAAAATCGTTTTCCCTCTTTTTCTTTATTGAATGTCTACATTTTTAAATTGGATACAATTATGCAAAAATGATAGGGTTTAGTAAAGGTAAGACAATTGTATCAAAAAACAAACAAACAGCAACTAACAAACAAAAAACAGCAATGGGCAACAAAGCTGTATCAAACAAAATATACAAAAACTAATTATGTTACACCATTGTCATATTAAGTAGGGGATCCAATCATTAATATAGTTGGTTTTGTTTTTAGGTGGGGTAACATTTGACAATGGTGTTATTTATATAAAAAAGGTTTAAGCAACATTTTAACACAATTTTTATAATCCTTATTTTGCGCCAACTTTGAGTCAAAACATGTATGTTTTCACCAAATTCCACGTTATTACCTTATTTACTAATAGCTCAACCTGCTTACAAAGCCTTCGCTTCTCCTATCAGTAACAGTATCATTTCACGTGGAAAAACTCACGCCTACTGTCTGACTATCCCAGCAAGGATGCTCTACAGCAACTGTTCCCAAATAATTATACCTGACAACTTTAAGTGACGCTATCTACGAGACAGTGCGTGGATAACTCCTGACTTTACCAATTATTACTCTATATATTTGAGACACGTATGAGAAATACCTCGGTAATGTAATCCGCTTGTTAACTACTGAGCTTATTAAATTAACGATATTCAAGTATATATTCAAAGATATTCATTTTTTTGTTTATAAATACGAAAGCCTGAGATAAAAAAAGGGGACAGGAAATACAAAATAATTTTAGAAAATTTAAAAATCTGTTTCAATAACTGAAAATTTAAAGAAGCGCTTTTCATGCCGTTGTGTAGAGAGAAAGAAAAACTTCGTCAGCCGGGAATCGAACCCGGATCGACTGCTTGGAAGGCATACATGCTGACCGCTAGACCACCGACGCTTATTTTTAACTGTAAAAAGAAAAATGGAAATAAAGAGATAATTAGTTTTGTTGTTGATTGATGGACAATTTAATTGTAACGTTATAACTATTTTTTAATTAGATTTGGTTTTCTCAAACAATACCATTATTGACTCAATGCCACGCAAAATTATTGGTGGATGCAAAATTATTGGTGGAACATGTATTCTAAATCTAATAGGTATAGCACATATACCCCATTTTGTTTTTGAGGTGATCAGTTTATATTGTATTAAAAAAAAGAAGCAGGCGAGGAAAAGTAACACAATAACTGCTAAAAAAGCTGAAAAAAAAAACAAACAATTAAACTCATAAAATAAAAATGACTGACTTATTAATTAATAATAATTGTAAAAATATTTAAAAGTTTAAAACCAAAATATATAAAGCGATAAGTCACATTTATTGCAAAAAAAAAAAAAATATTGTTGATATAAAGGAATTGATGTGTTGGGCATCATAACGTAGCTCGTCAGAATCATAAAAACAGTTTTATTATTTTTCTTTTTTACTTTGTTCTCCTATCCATATTTATAACTGTACATAATCATAAACCGACTTGAAACTGTAACAAAAAAGTGTGTCTATGTAAATACTTAACAATTGCTACACATTTTTAAAATCAAGTTATTAAAACAAACTTACAGGTGAGTAAAATGTGTCCTATGTATGTTCTTATCCCAGCCTCTATAATTTATTTGTGCCCCATAAAAGAGTTTTACCATCACAGAAACGGCAGCCTCTTTACCTCTCGCTAGTCACTTAGTAGGGCTCATGCCCAATCATCATCCGCTGTATCGCCTCAGGGTGGACAGGGCGGGGCGCTGCATCCACCCAAGGTCTCAAGTCAAGAAAGGCCAATCTAACACAAACAAAAAATTGAAAGCAACACAAGTGCTTATGTCAACAAATGTTTGACGTGGAATTATTTACTTAAGTTTGACTTTCTAGTTGTTCTTTGTTATTGTTTCATTCCACACTGAGACGGAGTAAAGAGATCTAGCCTTCCTTTTAACTTTACTAACACCCCACCAAGCAACAGAGATAAACGTAGTTCAAACGTGCAATCTCTTGGTCAAAAGCTACGCTCTCTACCGACAAAATAATATCGACCTTCTTCTATTGGTTGCTGTATGCTACGTTTAAAGCATCAACTTTTTTAAGTGTAATACTGATTTGATTTATCGAGGTTGTTGTCTCTAGTTAAGTGTTCCAGCCTTTGGTTGTTCTACAAAGTGGTAGAGCCCCGTTTCAAATCTTTTCACATCGCATCGCGTGTTTATAGTAATAGGTTTAGATCGGTTGTAATAAATTCACGATAGTCGAAAGCATAGTGTCTCTTTATGGCAGCCAAATACAATTTCAAACACGAGTCTTTCGATCCGTTGGCAATATAGAATAAAGGCTTGTTGAGATCTATTTATGTTTGGTTGCCCTTGGCGATTCTATACGAAACAAAAAGGAAAAAAAGTCATCATCTGGCCATAAAGTAAAAAGTAACTGCCGCAAGTAAAGGGATAATTAAGCGTCGGTCTTTTTGTATGTGTAACTTTCCTCATCTGTTTGTTCTTACAATTTCTAATATTTTATTGTATGATATATTTCAACGATAAATGTATTTCCTGTGGCGACAAAATAACTTAAAATTAATAGCAATAAAAATTGTCCTACTATACAATGATCCTTTCTGCGTTATAACTAAGTGTCAAACTCGCTTTCGTCGAGTACAGAGTCTGAGATGTATCAAAAAACCTGAGAGAAAGACACAGTGGTACCTCGATATCAAATCGCCATTTATAATAGCGTCTGTTACAATGAAATGATGCAATTAATGCAATTTTAATGAAACTTTTAATTGGTAAAAAAATAAAAAAAAACTTAAATAAACATTTGTTAAAAATTGAAATCACTAATGTATGGCACTTTTACTGTAACAGTGGTTTGTTAGTTATTTTTTGCTTTTTAATCTGTTTGAAAAAACAAATATGCGTCAGCCGCGAATCGAACCCGGATCGACTGCTTGGAAGGCAAACATGCTGACCGTTACACCACCGACGCTGCTTGTTCCAAGAAGCTACTGTATTTTCATATCTTTATTTGCAAAACACAAGTAATTCCACTTTTTAAAAAGTCAAGGTTGGTATTGTTTTTTTCACTATCACGTATCTGTTGAGCACACAGGATTAATGAACATATGTTACCTACGCGAGTATGTATTGTCTATGTATTCTATCTTTTATTTCTTGTGTTAATTTTTATAGTCGTTATGTTGTTACAATTTCTATTATTCCAATGCTCTAAAGCTTGTGAACTTTTGCATTTAAACGAAAAAAATTGGATTGTGTCGTATTTAATCTGAATAAAATCACATAAACAGTTGACTATAAGCCATAAATAACTTGAACCAAATCAGTTAAGATAAAGATTAGAATTCCAAACGTTATTTTCTTATGACGGAAATCTTGATTTGATATACCAATGTAGCACCAGAAGTGTTGGTACTTACACTATTTTTGAGTGATTTAATGTACTTTTAAAAACCTTCTCGTTTTGTTTAAGTTGATTTAAAATTTATTCGTGATTACATAGGTTGGGATCATTTTTTTTTCATTTTGATGCCAGTATATCTTAGTTCAATGGAACTTGAGTTTGTTATGCAAAGAGTAAAAAAAAGCTAGCCTATTGCGGCGACAAAGTGAGCGAATTGATTAATGAGAGACTAAAGCGTTTTCCCTCTTCTTCTTTATTGAATATCTAGATTTTTTGATTGGATAAAATTATGCAAAATAGTAGGGTTGAGTAAAGGTAAGACAATTGTATGCAACAAAGAAAACAACAGCAATAAACAAACAAAAAACACCAATAGGTAACAAAGCTGTATCAAACAAAATATACAAAAACAAATAATTATGTTACATCATCGTCATATTAACTAGGGGACACAATCATTAATATAGTTGGGTTTTTTTTACGTGGAGTAAAAAGTGACAATGGTGATATTTATATAAAGAAAAGGTTTAGGCAACATTTTAACAAAATTTTTATAATCCTTATTTTGCGCCAGCTTTCAGTCAAAACATGTATGTTTTCACCAAATTCCACGTTATTACCTTATTTACTAATTGCTCAACCTGCTTACAAAGCCTTCGCTTCTTCTATCAGTGACAGTATCATTTTATGTGAAAAAACTCACGCCTACTATCTGACTATCCCAGCAAGGATCCGCTACGGCAACTGTTCCCAAAACATTATACCTGACAACTTTAAGTGACGCTATCTACAAGACAGTGCGTGGAAAACAGAACTCCTGACTTCACCAATTAGTACTCTAAATATTTGAGCCACGTATGAGAAATACCTCGGTAATGTAATCCGCTTATGAACTGAGTTTATTAAATTAACGATATTCAAGTAGATATTCATTCTTTTGTTTATATTAAAGAAAGCCAAAAAGGGAGACAAGATATAAAAAAATAATTTTTTAGAAAAATAATTTTTAAACTAACTGAAAATTTAAAGAAGCGCTTTTCATGCCGTTGTGTGAAGAGTAGGAAAGACTGCGTCAGCCGGGAATCAAACCCTGGTCGACTGCTTGCAATGCCAACATGCTGACTGTTAGACCACCGACGCTTGTTTTCAACTTTGAAATGTAATATTGGAATAACTAGATAATTAGTTTTGTTGTTGATTGATTGACAATTTAATTGTAACGTCACAACACTATTTTTTAGTTAGATTGGGTTTTCTCAAACAATACCATTATTGAATCAATGCAACGTAAAGTTATTAGTGGAACACGTATTTTAAATCTAATAGAAATAGCACATAAATTATACCCTTTATTTTTAGGTGATTATTTTATATTGTAATTGAAGTATCACAATTACTGATAAAATAGCTGTATAGAATTGCAAACAGTAAACTCTTAAAATAAACGTGACTGACTTTTTTATT
The DNA here is from genome assembly GCA_003991915.1 of Elysia chlorotica. NCBI lineage: Eukaryota > Metazoa > Mollusca > Gastropoda > Plakobranchidae > Elysia > Elysia chlorotica. The sequence continues at coordinate 58,530 of RQTK01001488.1, forward strand.
AATAATTTTGTTAAAATGTTTAAAATATTAAAACCAAAATATGTCGCGATAAGTCATGGTATTGCTAAAGAAAAAAAAATATATTGTTGATGTAAAGGAATTCTTGTGTTGGGCAAACGTAACCAGAGTAGATCGTCAGAATCATAAACACGTTTTATTATTTTTCTTTTTTACTTTTTTCTCCTATCCATATTTATAACTGTACGTACCACCGACTTGAAACTGTAACGAAAAAGTGTGTCTACGTAAATACTTAACATATTCCTCCCCTTTTTTTCAACATTTTTAAATAGATTTCACGTACTGTAATGCACTTTATAGCAAAAAAAGAATATAAAGGTACATGAGCAAAAGAAAAGATGTTTTTTTTTAATCCAAGTCAGTTTAAAAATCAGCTTTCTGTGGTGCTCGCGCTTTCTGTCTCTCTTTACCCCTCTCTCTCTTTCTCTCCATCTCTCTGTATATCTGCGTTGCTAGTTCCTTCTCTATCCCTATCTCACTCTCTTTTTTTCTCTCTGTCTCTTTTTTTCTGCGTTGCTCGCTATGTCTGTCTCTCTGTCTAGCTCTCCCTCTCTTAATGTCATGGTAGCTCTGTCTCTCTTTATTATGTCTGTCGTTCTGTATGTCTGCCTGCCTTCGTCTCTATCTATGTGTCTCTTGGTCTCTATCTTTCTCTATATCTATCTATCTTTCTCAATTAATTTAATTTGTAAGTGTCTGCTCTACATGTTTTAAAGGTTAGATCGCAAACTTGTTATCAGTAATCGTTCAAAAATCATAACATGACAAGAAGTTAAGAATACGCTGACTAGAGTTGGGCAATCCGCCTGGTAGAAAGCGCCGTGTAACTTAAACAGTTTTGCGGACGTTACAGAAGGGCGATACTCAAATTGCCAGTCATTTCTCTGAAGTCAAAAAATAATGAGTGACCGTGTGATCAACATCAGCAGTGTGGTCACATCGTGGACCGGTCCCAAGACACACGTCTTACAATTTTACCTTTAGCTACACAGAGACAATGTGGGGATACAAGGACGCCTTTCTAAGCCAGTCACATCATACCGGCACAAATACACACAGAAGAGGACACACTCGCATACGTACTTTTTGTGAGATTGTGTTTTTTTCAAACTGTAGACCTAAGGATTAGATTAATAGCAAATAAGGTATTATATAATAATGATATATTTTAGAAATAACATAACTAAGGAACAGATGGTGCCTAGCGATATTGCAATGTAATGTCTATATATTCTCTTGTCTGTTGCTTGTGATACTTTGCCTTATCATTTGTTGTTATTCAAATGTATATGCACGAAAGCTTTTCAACGTTTGCATAGAAAACACTTGTTTGAAAAGTGAACTTTTAACTTAAAAAACAACTATTGGATCAAGTCCTAATTATTCTGAATAAAATTACTGAAACAGATGACAAAAGCCATGCATAACTTTAAAAAATTGTATTCACCCACGACGGAAATTTTGTTGTGAACCAGTAGTGTTGACATTTACCGTAATTTTGAATGCGCTTTAAAAACCGTCTCGATTTGTGTAGGTTGATTCACGATTTATTCATGGTTGTATACGTTATGATAAATTTAACATTTTAATCCTCTCAGTATTGTTTAGATCGATGGAAATTGCGTTCGGAATGCAACAAGTAAAAACAAATTGCTAAGTTCCAGGCGTGACTTAGTTTACTACATTGTAATAATAATTTTGTTAATTTATTGAGGTTGTTGTCTCTAATGATGTGTCATAACTAAAGGTTATTATAGCGAAGAGGTACAGGTCGATTTGAAATCTCTTCACATTGCATCGAGTATTTATATTAAATATTTGAGAGCGCTTGTGATAAATTGAGGATAGTCGAAATCATAGTGTCTCTATGGCCGCCAAAAGAAAGAATATGCGTCAGCCGGGAATCGAACCCGGATTGACTGCTTGGAAGGCAACCAAGCTGACCGTTACACCATCGACGCTTATTCTTGCATAAGTAATGCAAGATACTACTGTAGTTTAATCTTTTACTAGAAAAACAGAAGTAATCCCATTTTGAAAAAGGCAGGGCAGGTTATGATTTCTTTCACTATTATAAAACCGTGCTTATGTCAACAAATCTTTGACATGGAAATGTTTACTTAATTTAGTTTTGATTTACTAGTTTATTTTGTATCTGTTTACTTGCAAAACATTAGAAATCCCAGTTAAGAAACGCCGTGTAACTCAGTTTTGCGGACGTTACAGAGGGACGATACTCAAATTGCCAGTCAATTCTCTGAAGTCAAAGAGTATTGAGTGACAGTCCGATCAACATCAGCAGTGTGGCCATATCGTGGACTGGTTCCAAGACCTATGTCTTATAATTTTACCTTCAGCTACACAGAGACAATGCGGAGATACAAGGACTCCCGTCTTAGTCAGTCACATCATACCGACACAGATCTGTCCAAGAGGGGACGACAATCGCATAAATACATTTTGTCAGATTGTAGACTTTGAAACCGTAGAACTGCGCATTAGATTGTAACTAGCAAAAAGAACAGTATATAAGACTGATACATTTTAGAAATAGCAAACTTCATGGTTAGGGCAAAATATTTAAGGAGGTAATTTTAATAATCAAATATTCAACCATAGCATTGAAGGTTGCGTGACATTGAATTAAGGGGTGCCTCAGAAAGAAAGAAAGAAAGAGAGAGAGAGAGGGAGAGAGAAAGAGAGAGAAAAGAGAGGGAGAGAGAGAGAAAGAGAGAGAGAGACACACACACACACAGAAAGATAGAGTGAGAAAAAGTGAGTGATGCAAGAGAGATACAAATCTGAAAGAACATTATGCGTGTTAGTTAAATATGCATTGCTCTCTTTTCCTTGAATCGGTTCTATTGTGAAAAAAGTTCGGGAAATTATGTTTTTTCGAACGCCAGTTTTGTGACCCGTTCATATTACTGTCGACATATTTATATTAATAATGCTTACGGGCGTGCGACCTAGAATACTAATATTCCTTTTTTTAAACGTCTTCTTTTCCAAAAGCTGTGCGCTCTAGCTACTGAAACTTTTAGCATTCGTCTAATAGCGTCTGTATATTGCATTGCTCTCTCTCTATCTATTTTATTTTCTTAATTTTTTCTCCCAACTGTGGTTTAAAGCCTACACTTTTTTTCTTTTCTCGTCTGTAGATTTTAAGTTTAACTTAGAGGTGGGTGAAAATTAGAGGATGTATATTCTTATCCCTATCCTCTAATATATTGATAGTAAAGAGGCTGACCATCACTAAAACGGTGGTCTCTTTATCTCTTGTTAGTCAATTGTTAGGACACATGTCCGAACATTTTCGGGTGTATCGCCTCAGGGTGGACAGGGCGGGACGCTGCATCCACCTGGGGTCTCACGTCTGTGAAGTCCAATCTAACACAAACACAAAATTGAAAGCAACACCAGTGCTTGTGTCAAGAAATATTTGACATGGAAGTATTTACTTAAGTATGTTTTGATTTTCTAGATTTTTTTTTAATTAAACGCTGAGACATAGTAAAGATTCCAAAACTAACGACACAGCCGTAGTAATTCACTATCACCGACCAACCAACAGGGAGAAAGGTGGTTCAAACCTTCAATCTTTTGATCAAATGCTAGGCTCTGTTCCGACAAAATAATATCAACCTTCAATATCAAATCGCCATTTAAAAGTCAAGACTATGGTGGCGTGTAAAATGAATTGACGCATTTAATGCAATTTTGAGGAAAGTTTTATTAGGAAAAAAAAGAAACCTTAAATAAACCAGTTTTACAACATTTAAATAACCAACAAATTGGATTTTTTGTGATAGTTGTTGTTTGTTTGTTTGTTTTTTCCTTTTTTTGTTTTACTGTGGGTTTTTTTTTAGAAAAAAGTGCGTCAACAACAATTAAATAATTATCAAATTGGATTTTTTGTGATAGTTTTTGTTTGTTTGTTGTTGTTTTTTTTTCCTTTTTTTTGTTTTACTGGGGTTTTTTTTTTAGAAAAAAGTGCGTCAGCCGGGAATCGAACCCGGATCGACTGCTTGGAAGGCAACCATGCTGACCGTTACACCACCGACGCTTCTTTTTGCCTTTTAAAACACGGCAAGTTAGTACTGTATTTAAATGTGTTTATTTGCAAAACATCAGTAAGCTTTTTTTTAAAGCCAGGGCATGTTATGCTTTCTTTCGTGCCTGAGCACACATAACTAAGGAACAGATGGTGCCTAGCGATATTGCAATGTAATGTCTATATATTCTCTTTTCTGTTGCTTGTGATACTTTGCCTTATCATTTGTTGTTACAACATTATTATTCAAATGTATATGCACGAAAGCTTTTCAACGTTTGCATAGAAAACACTTGTTTGAAAAGTGAACTTTTAACTTAAAAAACAACTATTGGATCAAGTCCAAATTATTCTGAATAAAATTACTGAAACAGCTGACAAAAGCCATGCATAACTTTAAAAAATTGTATTCACCCACGACGGAAATTTTGTTGTGAACCAGTAGTGTTGACATTTACCTTAATTTGGAATGCGCTTTAAAAACCGTCTCGATTTGTATAGGTTGATTCACGATTTATTAATCGTTGTATACATTATGATAAATTTAACATTTTAATCCTCTCAGTATTGCTCAGATCGATGGAAATTGCGTTCGGAATGCAACAAGTAAAAACAAATTGCTAAGTTCCAGGCGTGACTTAGTTTACTACATTGTAATAATAATTTTGTTAATTTATTGAGGTTGTTGGCTCTAATGATGTGTCCCAACTAAAGGTTAATTTAGCGAAGAGGTACAGGTCGATTTGAAATCTCTTCACATTGCATGGAGTATTTATATTAAATATTTGAGAGCGCTTGTGATAAATTGAGGATAGTCGAAATCATAGTGTCTCTATGGCCGCCAAAAGAAAGAATATGCGTCAGCCGGGAATCGAACCCGGATTGACTGCTTGGAAGGCAACCAAGCTGACCGTTACACCATCGACGCTTATTCTTGCATTTTAAAGTAAGGCAAGATACTACTGTAGTTTAATCTTTTACTTAGAAAAACAGAAGTAATCCCATTTTGAAAAAGGCAGGGCAGGTTATGCTTTCTCTCACTATTATAAAACCGTGTAAGGCTTTATCTGTACGTATGTTGAGCACACGGAATAAATAAACAACATATGTTGCCTACGATAGTACAGTGTATTGTCTATGTATTCTCATTTCTACTTCATGTGTCAACTGTCCTTGTATTTATGTAGTTACAATATTTATTATTCCAATGTATAGGCTCTAAAGCATTTCAACGTTTTCATAGAAAAGTCTTGTGTATAAAGTGAACTTTTGCATACAAGTGCAAAAATATGATTGCATCTTTTTGTATTTAATCTGAATAAAATCACAGAAACTGTTGACAGTAATCCATACATAACTTGAACCAGATAAGAACTAGGATTCCAAACGTTATTATCGCATGACGGAAATTAAGATTTGATATACCAATGTAGTACCAGAAATGTTGACATTTACACTATTTAATGTTCTTTTAAAAACCTTCTCATTTTGTTTAAGTTGATTTAAAATGTGTTCCTTTATTATATGGGTTGGGAACATATTTTTCATTTTGATCTACTCACTATTGCTCAGCTCGATGGAACTTGAGTTTAGCAATAGGTTCAGGTACGATAGCTGTATCAAACAAAAATACAAAAACACATGATTATGTTACATCATTTCGAGCCCCCTAGGGGGCACAATCATTAATATAGTTGGTTCTGTTTTGAAAGGAGTAAAAGGTGACAATAGTGTTATTTATATAAAAAGGGTTTAAGCAAGTTATATTTTAACGAAGTTTTGTTACTAATTTTTTTTGCGTCAGCCTTAAGTCAAAACATTTATGTGTTCACCAAATTCCACGTTGTTACCTTATTTACTAATTGTTTCCACCTGCTTATAAAGCCTTTAATTCTCCCATAAGTAAATTTATCTTTTACTTATTTATTGTATGTGAATGAACTCTCGCCTATTGTTACGTGTCTGACATCCCCAATGAGATTCCGCCTACGGTGCCTGGTCCCAAAACAGTGTACCTGAAAACTTTAAGTGACTCTACATACGAGACAGTGCCTGGGTACCAGAACTCTTGTCTTAACCACACCTACTATACTAACGCGACCTAACTACCTGTATGAGGAGGCGAAATCTGACTAAAGATTTTGTCCAATCGTTAGTTTCAACCTGCGGACTTCCCAATTTGGAGACCAATTAAAAAATAAGAATGTAAAACAAGAGCAGTATATAGAAAGCAAGACATTAATCATACATGTATGAAAATAACTTCGATAAGGTAACTTTTTTTTATTAGGTATTGAGTTTATTATACGCTATTTGGATTAATTTTAAGAAAGCTAAGAATAATAAAGAAAAATAAAAATTAGTTTTCTGAAGAAAACAAAATTAGAAAAATAGCGGCGTGTTTAATGAAATGGTGCAGTTAATGTTATTGTAATGAAAACTTAAAGTGAAAATAATAATTGAAATCACCAACACATTGAAATTTTACTGTAATGGTTGTGTGTTGGTTTTTTTTTTAATTTTTCTAATTATTTTTTTTAAAGAAAAATGTGCGTCAGCACGGAAAAGCACGGCAAGATACTAGTTTATTTTGTATCTGTTTACTTGCAAAACATTAGAAATCCCAGTTAAGAAACGCCGTGTAACTCAGTTTTGCGGACGTTACAGAGGGACCTTACTCAAATTGCCAGTCAATTCTCTGAAGTCAAAGAGTATTGAGTGACAGTCTGATCAACATCAGCAGTGTGGCCATATCGTGGACTGGTTCCAAGACCTATGTCTTATAATTTTACCTTCAGCTACACAGAGACAATGCGGAGATACAAGAACTCCCGTCTTAGTCAGTCACATCATACCGACACAGATCTGTCCAAGAGGGGACGACAATCGCATACATACATTTTGTCAGATTGTAAACTTTGAAACCGTAGAACTACGCATTAGATTGTAACTAGCAAAAAGAACAGTATATAAGATTGATACATTTTAGAAATAGCAAACTTCCTGGTTAGGGCAAAATGTTTAAGGGGGTAATTTTAATAATCAAATATACAACCATAACATTGAAGGTTGAGTAACATGAAATAAAGGTGTGCCTCAGAAAGAAAAAAAAAGAAAGAAAAAGAGAGAGAGAGTGAGAGAGAGAAAGAGGGAGAGAAAGAGAGAGAAGAGAGAGGGAGAGAGAGAGAGAGAGAGAGAGAGAGAGAGAGAGAGAGAGAGAGAGAAAGAGAGAGAGAGACGCACAAACACACACACACACATAAAGATAGAGGGAAAGAGAGTGAGTGATGCAAGAGAAATACAAATTCGAGAGAGAAAGAGAGAGAAATCACATCCTTTTTGATTCAGTAGACAAACTCTAGGTAGTGACTGACAGGTCCATATTGTATATTGGTTACTCTGGAGCAGTGTGTAAGTCATAAAGAACAATTGGGGTGTTGGTTAAATGGCCAAACCACGCCTACTTGTTAGTGATTGGATATCTACCCCCTGTCGAGAAACAAAACAAATGCTCCCCGCCTATGAGTTTAATTCAGGGGGCAGGACGTATTGATGGGGGAGTGGTTTAGATCGTTCTGTTAACTCAATGTAAACTCTTTGAGAATATTAGTATCCGTCTGCTGTTTAACAGGATCGAGAATTGGCGCGATAACAAGAGGCAGCGAGTTTTAGGGACCTTAAATTAAACAAAAACAACTCAATTTAATAGCACAGCAACATCTTAAAACGTTCTTTAACTGTGAGAAGAAATGATGTTGTTTGTCCGAAAAGGAAAGCGACAATGTCCATATTTATTTATACAAAAAGAATGGAGATGTAGATGGGAGAGAGTAAGAGAGAGAAGAAGAGAAAAGTGTGGTGGGATTAAACGCAAAATAGTAATTTAAACTTCTAATTAAGTATTGGTCTGTCTAAATATGCAAGAAAGAACAATTAAGGGGTTGGTTGAATGGTAAAGTGACACCTACTTTTAAGTGATTAAATATCTACCCACTCTAGCGTAATCTCGTATAACAACTACTGTCCACCTATGATTTTCATTCATTTAGCAGTTGCTAATAATAGGACGGGCGTGGAAGTGAGATTAGATCAACTATTACAATTATTCATATATTTTTTATTTCTCCGTCCTTAAATTAACGGGGGGGGGTGCCTTTTTCCAAAAGTCAGTATCTTTGTTCTGGCCGTTAAATTATAATTAACCCACCAACCTTTATTGAAATTTTTACAGAAATGGTGTTGATTTAGAGAAGATGAGATTAACAAGAGCTAGAGCCATGATACTGAAACAGGTGACAAAAGCCATGAATAACTTTAAAAAATTAAGATAAGATACAGATTAGATAGGTCAAAATTGTATTCACCCACGACGGAAATTTTGTTTTGAACCAGTAGTGTTGAATGTTGAATGGAGAGATAGATGGGAGAGAGTAAAAGAGAGAGAGAGAGGAAGAGAAAAAATGATTGAGGGTGGGATAAAAAAAAGCATATTGAAGAAAAGAAAAGTGTGGTGGGATAATGCCAAATAGTAATTTAAACGGCTAATTAAGTATTGGTCGGTGTAAATATGCAAGAAAGAACAATTAAGGGGTTGGTTGAATGGTAAAGTGACACCTACTTTTCAGTGATTGAACATCTACCCACTCCAGCGCAATAAAACACTTACTGTCCACCTATGAGTTTCATTCATTTAACAGTTGCTAATAATAGGACGGGATTGGGAGTGAGATTAGATCAACTATTTCAATTATTGATATTTTTTTTTTCTCCGTCCTTAAATTAACGGGGGGCAGAAGTTGGTACGATAAAAGCAGAACAGAATACATCTAGGAGTATAAAGATTTTGTTACGTTGGGTACAAAAAATGTTATGTTAGCAGTTGACTTAAATAAAAACAGTTAAAAGTGCCTTTTACCAAAAGTCAGTATCTTTGTTCTGGCCGTTGAATATTAGATCAACTATTTCAATTATTGATATTTTTTTTTTCTCCGTCCTTAAATTAACGGGGGGCAGAAGTTGGTACGATAAAAGCAGAACAGAATAAATCTAGGACTATAAAGATTTTGTTACGTTAGGTAAAAAAAAAAGTTATGTTAGCAGTTGACTTTAATTTCCTTTTCATTTAACATAACTTTTAGACAAAATATCCATTGATACACTTTTCCTATAGACGAATGCTACGGTTAATTCTTTCGTGCTGTAAATACATACCTATCTTTGTGTTCAGTATTGTTATGTGGGTTGTTTGGTATTGCTTGTTTGATATTGCTATGTAAAGAAGAACGATAGTTTTTAAGATACACAAAGGAAAGAGAAGTCAGTGAACGAAAGGACAGAGTGTTATAAGGGGAGAGGGCGCAAAGAGATAGCCACAGAGAGAGAGGCAGAAAGAGAGAAAGAGAGACGGAGAAAGAGAGAGAGAGAGTGAGGAAGACAGACAGACAAATAGACAGACAGACAGACAGACAAATAGACAGACAGATAGACAAAAACTGGGACAGAGATAGAGGCAAAAAATTTCCACAAAATCACGGGATGTCAAATTGAAGGTGAACGTTCGACAAAACGTAAAAAGAAATTGAAAAAAAAATAAGAAAGAGTTTAATAAATATAAAACGTATATGATTCTGTGTTATTTTTAAACTTTGGGATACAACCGAGCCATATATAATAAGTATAATTCCTTTAAAAATACAATCTTACCTTGTACCCTTTCCGTAATGAATTAGTCATGTATAACCGCTGGAGACCTGAGCAGACAAAAACGCAACAGTGAAGAATGTCTGTTTTGCGTAATGCGATAATTGAAGAAGGCTTATATAGCATTGGCATTTTATATATTTGTACAAATTTAATATACGTAAAATTAATACAAATATGTTTTAGTGTATTTGTAAATCACTATAGCAATGTGTATATTTCAAAATGGATGGAAAATACTGATTGAAATGTAATAGTATAATTATTTTACAGACTTTAGAACCGTATCGGTGTCATCTTGAAGTGTATAATAAAAAAGCTTACTTTTAACTCGGCATGTCAGATTATTTTCAGGTTTTTAAAAAAATAATTTATGACCTAAAAGTCAATTCATGCGACATTAATTTTAGTTTAACCTTACGTTCTAGAATAACTGTTCATTACTGTCCAGATAGTGAAATTGTTTCTTAACACCCCCCCCCCCTCCTCTCAGATTTAAGATTGAGAGCTCGTGTCTTAATTACAATGTTGAAAATGTGGACTAAATAACATTATAAATGAACCACTGTTTCGAATTATTCTGGTTAGGAAAGATCTGTACCATTATCATGTCATTTCGTTCCTAAGGTTGTCTCAACAGATTTTTCTATTTCTTTCCGTATTTTTCAAGTCATCCACAGTTGTTGATAGGTTTTTTTATCAAATTTAAAACATTACAATCCCAGCCTGTTCATTTTCTGCTGTTTTCAAAAGATAAAAAATAGGTTCTCATTACCAAAACTTAATTGAAATGATTACTTAGAAAATACTAGAATAGATAATCGTTCTTACTTTCGAAGTTAATGCTATTTTTTATACAATATTAAATAAACATTTTCCCTCTGCGTTTAACAGGCTTGGGACTGTCTCAGTATTTGAGGCCACATTGGAAATGTTTATTTTTTTTAGTTATAGATAAAAATAGATGATTAAAAACATAAGGTATGTGCACCCCGTACGTTGGAACACTGTAAAAGACGTAGGGTTTAGCTTTGAAAATACTGTACACGACCTTGACACTGTCTGTTTAAACCTTGTAACAAACCTAAGTTCTGGCTGTTTAAACACTATACAAATCTTAAGGGATGGATGTTTAGACACTGTACAAACATTAGAGTATTGCTGTTTGCACACTGTACAAAACTTAGAGTCTGGCTTTTTGGATACTGTACAAGGCATATTCTGGCTGTTTGCACACTATACAAGCCATGGAGTGTGGCTGTTTGGAAACGTAAATAACTTAGAAATTGGCTGTTTAAAATACTGTACACGACTTAAAGTCTGACTGTTTGGACACTGTACAATACATAGTCTGATTGGTTGGACACTGTACAAGACATAGTCTGGCTGTTTGGACACTGTACAAGACAAAGTCTGATTGGTTGGACACTGTACAAGACATAGTCTGATTGGTTGGACACTGTACAAGACATAATCTGATTGAGCGCGTGTTATAATTGCAGTTTTGAAAATGTGGACTTAATAAAATTATAAATAAAATCACTGCTTCGACTTACTGTGGTTAGGAAAGATCTACATCATTACCATGTCATTTCGTTCCCAAGGTTGTCTCAAAAGGTTTGCTATTTCGTTCCATCTTTTTCAAGTCATCCTATTTCGTTCCATCTTTTTCAAGTCATCCACAGTTGTTGATAGGTTGTCTGTCAAAGTTCAAGATATTAAAATCCCAGCATGCTCATTTGCTGCTTTTTTATAAAGATAAAAAAGGTTTTCATTAACAAATTGAACTGATTACTTAGAAAATACTACATTAGATAATCATCTATTACTTTCGTAGTTAACATTAATTAAAATAGAAATAATCATATAATATTATAAGATTAAAAAAACATTTACCCTCTGCGTTTAACAGGCTTGGGACTGTCTCAGAATTTGAAGCCACATTGGAAATAATTATTTTATTAATTAAAGATAAAAAAATAAATAATTAAAAACATAAAGTATGTACAACCCATAAGTATGAACACTGTAAAATACGTAGTGATTAGTTTTGAGAATGCAGTACACGACCTTGAGACTGGCTGTTTGAACACTGTACAAAACTTAAGGGCTGGATGTTTGGACACTGTATCAAACCTTAGAGTCTGGCTGTTTGCACACTGTACAAGACTTAGAGTCTGGCTGTTTGGACACTGTACAAAACATAGTCTGATTGTTTGGACACTGTACAAGACATAGTCTGGCTGTTTGGACACTGTACAAGACATAGAGTATGGGCGTTTGAACACTGTGCAAGCCATACAGTGTAGCTGTTTGGACACTGTACAAGACATAGTCTGGCTGTTTGGACAATGTAAATGACTTAGAATTTGGTTGTTTAAATACTGTACAAAACTTAGAGTCTGGCTCTTTGGACACTGCACAAAACATAGTCTGACTGTTTGGATACTGCACGAGACATATAGTATGGCTGTTTGGATACTATACAAGGCATAGAGTCTGGCTGTTTGGACACCGTACAAGACTTGGAATCAAACAAATTTTATAGTTCGCCTGTTTGATTGGTTTCCCATATTGATATGACTGTAGTACTGACGAAAAACTAGTCTCGCATTTTGGAGAGGTCGATGTATTCGAAAGGTTTTACACGTGTAACCTGGTTTGTATCATTGCCTCAATGTTTTACCGGTGGGCTGCTTGACCGTTTCACCATCTTAGCAAACAACGGATCCAGTTTCTCTAAAGTCTGAAATGAAATAGAAAAAGTATGTTTTCTGAGTATCAATTTTTTCTTAGTAATATCTAACAAGTAATCTAATTAGGGAATTACGCCAATACCACAGTGAAATAGAATCCATGTGCTTTGGTAATAATTTACATAAACACATACTTTTAAAACATCTAAAAATAGTTAAATTTAGTGTATCTCTTCGCTGTTAAAGTTTAAATTTCAAACTGTCATGTTAAAAGCAAATGTATTCTAAACGTGTCCTAACTTTATTTCAGAAATATTGTAGTGCAAGAAAATAAAATACTTTTTAAAGACAAATCGTTCAAATATGAACTACTTTAGTTATAATTTTGAGCTGGGTATTTTTCAAAACGTGTATGATCCTTCCTTGACGTATAATAAGCATCTTTCATTGTTACCAATAATTTGACCACCAGTGGTGTCATAACCTACTTCTGATTTATTCAGTTATTTATATAAACATATGCTAATGCAACCTTCAGATAGATTTTGCATACCGATGCCTGCCATCGTCTTTTTGTAAATCTGAGTGTATAGACATATCCAACTTTCAACCGGATTTTTATATAAGGGGAACATTAGATCATAACACTATATGGGCAAAAAGTGAAGATACAAGTAGTTTATTAACGTCCGACAAAGACCTACCTGGACACCACAAAACTGTGGCAGCAGGGCATGGTGCTTCACCAAGAGCTCCAGGACATTGTTAACGTTCCACCGTGCTGACCAGTCAGGAGTCACAAGGTTAAGGATGATCTCCCTGGAGTAGAAATAAAATTGTCCGTGAAAATGAAATCCATCTATTGATTTTATGACGAAATTATATATAAAGTGTAAACTACATAAAAAGAAGGTTTTAAATTGTGTCTTTGTTATGAATATATTTTTAAGTTGATAGCAATGGTGGCTACGGTGAACTAATAATACTAATAAAAAAATTATGATGTTTACAAACATGACTAATACAACCGTACATTTTACCTATTATTATGTTTCTTCATTACATAACCATAAACTATAGCGTATGATGAGTGAAGGTTATCATAATGATAATAACAAAGTATAACAAATGTTTTAATGCAATCTTCTTACTTTAGTAACTGTAAACTTGTACTGTCAGGCATCTTGGCAGCATCTTGACATTTTTTGCTTGGTCATAGAAATCGTAATATTCATGGTACGGGACCTCAAACAGCATGCAGTGGAGTACAGCGCCCAGGGAAAACGCGTCTTTCTTGAAAAGTTGAGGAAGACAAAACAAGTCAATATTTAAATGAGATGGGGAATAAGTTACACAATTCAGCAAGGGGCTCTCTAAACCTACCACTACGTGCAATATAACTTAGAGATCAAGTATTGCTCTCTATGCCCCCCCAAGGTATAAACAATAAAATAAAAAAATACAATATCTGATACAAAGTTTCTGTGCTCAACTATCTCTTAAAAAAAGGTTAACTTATACTATATACCGGAAAAACAAGTGAGCCAAAAACAACTGATAACAAAAAGTACAAAACAAGGAAATATAATGGGATAAAAATTAAGCAAGCCAGTTGGTTCAGGTCGCAACTTTTTTAAAAGGTGTTATCAAGTTCTAATTGCACTTAATTGGAAAATTCTTTTAACACTAGTTTAAAATGAACCACTTAGGTATAAATCCATCGCTTTTTATTTTTGAAACTATAATTTCCTCTTTTTCTTTTATCTTTTTGTCAGTAGTCAAACTATGTACGAGGCATTGTTTACTATAGGACGATAAAGAGAACAAACATAATTTTTAGACACATAAAGACCTTAGTTACTTTTAAATAAACAATTGAAAAAGGAAACTACGCTTCATAACTATGTAAGATTGAGTAAACTTAAAACACGAGATCTCGATGAAATGCTTAAACAGGCCTGTTTATGAATGTATATAAATATTGTAGAAACAAAAATTAGGTAAGTTAACAGGCATAGAAGGAGTCAATATAAGATAGAAAAGATTAAACATTGCTTTTGCCTTACCTTAGTTCCATAGCGCCGGGCGAAGTTAATATCCGTTTCTGTTTGCCTTTTGCCATCACGGATGCAAGTTCCTGGTCGCAGTGTGTCTGACATATCAAAATCAGAAATCTTGGGGTTGTCACAATCATCAATCATGATGTTCTCTGGCCTCAAGTATGGAAATATTTACTTGCGTAAGTTGAAAATATTGTTCGCCCTTGCGGACAATGTTTTGTTTGTTGTTGAATGTTATACCGCGATAGAGTAGAGATTATAGACTGATGTATAGTTTGATTGTGGTTCACATCACAAAAATCTCGATCAGAATCTGTGCGCTCTAGCTACTGAAAATGTTGGAAACCCGTCTAATAGCTTTTGTCTTTATAATACAAGCAATAATTAATTAAACGGTGAGTTGATCTATTTAGTGTGTTATCTCTAGTAAAACTGTCCAAAATAATTATTCGTTCTGGTAGTTAGAAGGCTTAGGCGGCACAGAGAGCATCTCTACTAAGGGTCTGGGGTTAAAACTCATGTAGATTGCATTGCTTTCTTTTCCTTGGATTATGTTTTTCGACATTATGTTTTTTCGAACGTTGGTTTTGTTCATATTACTGTCGTCATATATTAATTATGCTTACGGACGCGCGACACGAAAGTAATGTTTGTGTGATGCATTGAAAAAAAGAGGTATTAAATAAAAAAAGAGAAGAAAAAACAGGCCTAATCAAACAAAACATAATGTAATGCTTTTTTAAAAACGTTTACTTTCCTTTTTGTCCCTTCTGTTTCATAGAAAAAAAAATTTATAACATTCGTGTAAAAGCTTTTATCTTATATATTACAAGAATTATTTCTTTAGACAGTGAGTTGATTTATCTAATGTGTTATCTCTAATGAAAATGTCCCAAATTTTTGTTCTGGCTGTTATAAGGCACAGAGAGCATCTCTACTAAGGATATTGGGTCAAAACCTCTGCATATTACATTGCTCTCTTTTCCTTGAACCGGTGCTGTTGTGAAAAAAAAGTTCGGAAAATCATATTTTTTCGAATGTCATTTTTGTGAACCGTTCATTTTACTGTCGACATATTTATATTAATAATGCTTACGGACGCGCGTTACAGAAAACTAATATTCATTAAAGACAAAAGTAATGTTTGTGTGAAAATTTGAGAAAAAAAAGTAAGAAATGAATAAAAACAGAAGAAAAAAGGCCTAATCAAACAAAACATAATTTAATGCTTTTTTAAACGTCTTCTTTTCTTTTTGCCCCTTCTTTTTCTCTCTCTCTCTCTCTCTCTCTCTCTCTCTCTCTCTTTTATTTTCTTAATTTTTTCTCCCAACCGTGGTTTAAAGCCTATACTTTTTTTCTTTTCTCGTCTGTAGATTTTAAGTTTAACTTAGAAGTGGGTGAAAATTAAAGGATGTATATTCTTATCCCTACCCTCTAATATATTGATAGTACCCTCTTAAAGAGGCTGACTATCACTGGAAATGGCAGAACGACATCTGCAGGCTTGTTTTCGTCACCGCAAGGTCGCAGTGTTTCTAGAAGGTGAGCACCAGTAGAACTCCCGCTCGTCACATTCGACAAGTCTAGAAGAGGCAGAATCTCGGCATGTTGATCCATGGTGTAGAAATTTACGCAGGAGAACAGCTGTTGAACAAATGTTTGACTTTATGAGAACCCTGGCTGTATGTGCTTCTCAGTTTAGAAATGTACTAAAAGGGTAGGACAAGGGTGTATGTTTTCTCATACCGATAATATTTTGATTGTAACCCGCAAAGAAGCTGACCATCACAGAAACCGCGGTACCTTTGTCTCCCGCCCGTCTATTGTTAGGGTTCGTGTCAGACCATCGTCCGCGTATCGCTTTAGGTTGGATGAGCAAAGCGCTGCATCTACCTGGGATGTTAAGTCAGTCACGACCAACCTAAAATAAACAAGGGAACGAAAGTGATGCTATGTCTTACAACAACAAATATTTGGCATGGAAATATTTAACTGCGTGAGTTCGAAATGTATTTTGCCGTTTCGGATAATGTTTTGTTTGTTGTTTAAATTTTATACCGAGACAGAGTAAATATATATAGACTGATGTAAAAGTTGATTGTGGTTCAAATCAGAAACATCTCGACCAGAAGCTGTGCGCTCTACCTTCTGTTTCCTCTCTCTTTCTTCTCATTCTGTTTTCCCTTCCAATTGTGGTTCAAAGTTAAAATGTGCGTAAAAAGTGGACAGGGCGGGGCGCTGCTTCCACCTGTTCTCTCAAGCCAATAAAGACAACTCCATCACAAACAAAAAATTAAAAGCAACACCAATGCTTATGTCAATAAATCTTTGACATGGAAGTATTTACTTAAGTAAGGTTTTCTCAAACAATACCATTATTGACTCAATGCCACGCAAAATTATTGGTGGAACATGTATTCTAAATCTAATAGGTATAGCACATATACCACATTTTGTTTTTGAGGTGATCAGTTTATATTGTATTAAAAAAAAAGAAGCAGGCGAGGAAAAGTATCACAATCACTGCTAAAACAGCTGTATTAAAATGCAAACAGTTAAACTCATACAATAAATGTGACTGACTTGTTAATTAATAATATTGTTGAAATGTTTACAAGTTTAAAACCAAAATATATATTGCGATAAGTCACATTTATTGCAAAAGAAAAAAAATATTGTTGATATAAAGGAATTGATGTGTTGGGCATCATAACGTAGCTCGTCAGAATCATAAACACAGTTTTATTATTTTTCTTTTTTACTTTGTTCTCCTATCCATATTTATAACTGTACATAATCATAAACCGACTTGAAACTGTAACGAAAAAGTGTGTCTATGTAAATACTTAACAATTTCTACAAGTTTAAAACCAAAATATTGCGATAAGTCACATTTATTGCAAAAGAAAAAAAATATTGTTGATATAAAGGAATTGATGTGTTGGGCATCATAACGTAGCTCGTCAGAATCATAAACACAGTTTTATTATTTTTCTTTTTTACTTTGTTCTCCTATCCATATTTATAACTGTACATAATCATAAACCGACTTGAAACTGTAACAAAAAAGTGTGTCTATGTAAATACTTAACAATTTGCTACCCTTTTTTTCAACATTTTAAAATAGATTTCACATACTGTAATGTACTTTATTGCATTAGATTGTCTGTCGTTCTGTATGTCTGTATGCCTTAATCTCTGTCTTTGTGTCTCTTGGTCTCTATCCCTCTCTATATCTATCTCTCTTTCTCAATAAATTTCATTTTAAAGTGTCTGCTCTACATGTTTTAATGGTTAGATCGCAAACATATTTATTGTTAATCGTTCAAAAATAAAAAAATGACACAACATTAAGAATGCACTGACTGGAGTTTTGGAATCCGCCTGTTAGGAAGCTCCGTGCAACTTAAACAGTTTTGCGGACGTTAGAGAAGGACGATATTTGCCGGTCATTTATCGGAAGTCAAAGAAAAATGGGTGATCGTCCGCGATTCGATCAACATCAACAGTGTGGCCATATCGTGGGCCGATCCCAATACCTACTTCTTAAAATTTTACCTTCAGCTACACAGAGACAATACAGGGATACAAAGACTCCTGTCTCAGCCATTCACATCATATCCACACTGATCGATCCAGCAGGGGACACAACCAATGAAATAAATTTTTGTCAGATTATACATTTTGAAACCGGAGGCCTGCAGATTAGATTATAAATGGCAAAAAAGTATATAATACTGATACATTTTAGAAATAATAAATTATTTGGTTAAGGGCAGAGAGTTTAGGGAAAAAAGACCATACGATTGGAGGTTACCGCGTGCTTTAGAGAGAAAGAGAGAAAGAGAAAGAGAGAGAGAAAGAGAGGAAAGAGCGAGAGAGAGAGCTAGAGGGAGAGAGAGAAAGAGAGAGAGATATAGAGAGAGAGAGCGCGCGCACACAAACCCTATCTTGTGACTGACAGGTCCGTATTTGTGTATTGCTTACTGTAAAGCAGTGGTGTGAGAGTTAAAAATTTACTTTTTATTTTTTTTTTACATGGCCAAATCCCGCCTCCTTTTTAGTGATTGTATATCTACCCACTGTCGAGAAAACAAAACAAATGTTGTCGCTTATGAGTTTCATTCAGAGGGCGGGCCCTACTGATAGGGGGTGGGGTTAGATCATTTTGTAACATCTGCAAGTAAACTCTTTGAAAATTTTCGTGCTGTAAATAACATTGGTTATGTTTTATATTATAATGTAATCTGGGTGGTTTGGTATTGCCTGTTTGATAGTGCTTTATAAACAAACAAAACGGTAGTCCCGGCAGAACTGGAGAAACTAGAAAATAATTAGATATTAAGAAACAAAATATAAAGAAAAGAGAGTCGAAAGGGCAAGGGGAGGTGGCGGTGTGAAGTAGAAAGAGAGACAGAGAGAGATAGAGGGAAAGAAAAACAGAGAGAGTGAGAAATAAATAAAGACAGAGAAAAAAGAGAGAGAGAGAGAGAGAGAGAGAGAGAGAGAGAGAGAGAGAGAGAGTGGAGCGTGGGAGAGATAAAAAACAGACATACAGACAGACAGATAGAAAAACAGAAACAGTGGCAGAAAAAAAGAGGGAAAATCCACAAAATCACGGGCACTTGAAAAAAGAGATATCAAACTTACTGTGAACGTTTAACAAGTATATGTTGAAGAGACAATAATAAAATTTTAATTAAAAAAAAACGTGCACAATTCTGTGTATGTTATTTCAAAACCTTGAGGTACAACGGAGCCATATATGATTAGTATAGTTAAAATGCCATCTTACCTTGAACCCTTTCCGCAATATAAAGCCGCTTGTGATCCAGGCAGATAGAATCGCGACAGTGTAGAATGTCTGTTTTGTGTAACACAATAATTGCAAAAGAAATGACTTATTTAACATTGGAATCTCAATTAAACGCTGAAGAAATAAAGCGAAAGTAATGGTAATACATACACAGATCAAGACAGTTTTTAAGTAATGGAAAGAACCAAAATATATTGAAATTTATAATCTTTTAAAGAGGTCATAAAAACAACACCGCGGTTGTTTACGACTCGTCGGTAGAATATGCGATACACACGGCTTTTGATGAGTTTGTTAGTTACGGTTATTTAATATCCAGTGTTAAAAAGTTTTATAAAACTTTTATTATAGTTGTTTTTATAAATGTTTATACTGCATTGTATTTACAGATACATTTTTACCTACCTCAAATAATTGTTCATAAACGTTTGTATATTGCCTGCCATCTACAAATTATTTTAAAGTATATTTGTTTTTTCACGATATTTTGTTGCATGCCATTTTTGAAATTAATTTAATGTATTTTAAAATGGAAGGCGCTGCATAAAATGAAAATTATTGTTATAACTATTTTACTGACTTTCAAACCTTACCGGTTGGAAACATAAAACTTTTTCCCAAAAAATAAGTACCAAAAAGTCAAAATAAGAACATTTTAGTTTAACTTGACGTAGATTAACTTTTCAGTACCTTATAATGCAATTGTTTTAACAGTACTAAAATAAGGTACTACGGAGTTTAAAAATGAGACTTCGGATCTTAATTGCAGTATTGTACTCGTAAATGTTACCTAATACAATTATAAATGAAATCACTACTTACTGTGGTTAGGAAAGATCTTGTTATTTCGTTCCCAAGGTTGTCTCGAAAGGTTTGCAATAGCTTCCTGTACTTTTCAAGTCTTCCACAATTGTTGATAGGTTTTCTGCCACAGTTCTAAATGTTACAATCCCAGCATGTTCATTGCTGTTTTTTTTCCTCAAGATAAAATAAAACTGTTCATTACCAAATTGAAATGATTACTTTAAAATACTAAATTAGATAATCATCTACTAGTTAAGTATTTCACACTCTTTTTATAGTAATGGTCGATTTATGTTATAAGATTAAATAAACATTTCCCCTCTGCGTTTCACAGGCTTGGGACTGTCTCAGTATTTGAGGCCGCATTGGAAATGTTTATTTTATTAGTTCTAGATAAAATTATAAATAGTTAAAAACATAAGGTATGTACACCCCCTGTGTTTGAACACTGTGCAAGACGTAGGGTCTGGCTATGAGAATACTGTACACGATCTTGAGTCTGTCTGTTTGAGCACTGTGCGAGACGTAATGTCTGCCTTTTTGACAACTGTATAAGCCGTATAGTTTGGGTCTTTGAGCACTGTATAAGACTTAAAGTCTGACCGTATGAAACACTGTACACGACGTAGAATCTGTTTGTTTACAATACAGGACTTATGTCAGTTTGACTCTTTTACACGATCTAGAAAATAACTTTTTAAATACTGTACAAGACTTAGAGTCTAAACATCTAAACACTGTAAAGGGCTGTGTACAAGCCCTGTATTCTGGCTGTTTGGATATGACTTAGAGCCTAGCTTTTCAAATGCTTTACACGCCACAAAGTTCTGCTGTCTGGACACTGTACACGACATAGAATCTGGCTGTTTGGACATGACTCAGAGTCCGGCCGTCTCAACACTGCAAAGGACTGTGTACAAGCCATATAATACTATATTCTGGCTGTTTGGACATGGCTTAGAGTTTGGCTGTTTAGACACTGTACATGACGTAGAGTCTGGTTGCTTGGACACTGTACAAGACGTAGAGTCTGGCTGTTTGGACAATGTACAAGATAGAGTTTGGTTGTGTAGGCACTGTAGAAGATTTAACGAAGATTTTTCTGTATAAACATTGCCCAAAACCTCGGGCTGTGCTGTTTATGCATCGTACTCAAAGTAACGTTTCTATGTTCAAACACTGTATAAGACTTGGAGTCTGTCTGTTTGAACACAGAACAAGGCGTAGAGTCAAGCGAAATTTACAGCTCACATTGGTGATTGGTTTCCCATATTGATATGAATGTTGTCCGATGAATAACGAGTCTGGTATATTGGCCCGTGTTATTGAAAAGTCATAGACGTGTAACCTGGTTTGTATCATTGTCTCAATGTTTTGGCGGTTGTCTGCTTGCCCGTTTTACCATCTTAGCAAACAACGGATCCAGTTTCTCCAAAGTCTGAAATGAAATAGAAAACGTTTTTTTTCGTGAGCATCAATTTTATCTGATAATATCCCAAAAAAGCAAACTAATTAAGAAATATTACATATGACGCCACAACCAAAGTGACGTATAATATATGTGTTTTGGTAATATTAAACATAAGCACATACTTTTAAAACATATTATAATTAATTAGTTACATTGTTTTTGCTCTCTGTGATAATTAACAATTGAAAACTGTTAGCGTGCGGCTACACCAAGCTAAACCAAGCGTGGGTCGACAGTATCATAAGACAAAGTTGTCGATCCTGGTATAAGTGCCCAAGCAACACAGATGCCAGCCGAAGCATGTGATGAAAGGATCAAAGGTCACTGGTCAGCGGGGAATCGCTCTTCGCGCGAGCCTAGATTCTGGCTTGGCCAGCTATCTAGGTCAAATTGTGCCCAGCGGTTATGCGATAAGCTAACTTTTCAAATATTTAAAAAAAACTACGCTGATTTCATATATCATTTTTATTGTGACCCTATTTTATTACTATCTGAGACTAAATATACTACTTGGATCTATACTTATGAAGGAATTCTGGAGAAAAGTGTGTTTAAAATTTTGAATCGAGAGCCGGAAAACAATGGCGGTCGTCCACACTATCACAGATCAAGTTTTGCCTCCCCCTAGCAAAACACAGAAACCGTCGTACGACGCGGAAGCTGGTAACCGTCGTACGACAGCCGGTCTATCTTCAGAAACATTAACCACTGAAATATTTGGATCTCCGCATATTGCCTGTGTATGGCCAGGATGCATGTATGAGTTGGTATATCTTCAGCGTTATGTTTAAATCAAATGTTTTCTAAACGTGTCTTAAAATTACTTCACCAAATTATTGTAGAGCAAAAGAGAAAATAATTTTTTTAAGACAAAGAGTTCATGTATGAACTTCTTTAGCTATAATTTTGACTGTTTTTTTAAACATGTATGATCCTTCAATTGACGTATAATAAGCATCTTTTTATTGTTATGGTGTCATAAATTACTTCTTGTTTATTTAGCTATATATAAACACATGTGAATGCAACCTTCAGATAATTGTTAGATAACGATGTCTACATCCCCTTTTTGTAAATCTGAGTGTATAGACATAATTATCCAACTTATCTATCTGATGCTTATATAAGGGATACATTAAATCATAATACTATACAGGCAAAAAGTGAAGATAAAAGTAGTTTCTTAACGTCCAACAAAGACCTACCTGGACACCACAAAACTGTGGCAGCAGGGCATGGTGCTTCACCAAGAGCTCCAGGACATTGTTAACGTTCCACCGTGCTGACCAGTCAGGAGTCACAAGGT
The DNA here is from genome assembly GCA_003991915.1 of Elysia chlorotica. Classification (NCBI taxonomy): domain Eukaryota; kingdom Metazoa; phylum Mollusca; class Gastropoda; family Plakobranchidae; genus Elysia; species Elysia chlorotica. The sequence continues at coordinate 81,458 of RQTK01001488.1, forward strand.
TGAGGATGATCTCCCTGGAGTAAAAATCAAATGTTACGTCATTAAAAAATCCGTCCAATTAATTTATTAGGAAATTATATGAAGTCGAAAAGACAGTAATCTGTACACTACACAGAAAGACAGTTTTAAATTGTGGTATCATTAATGGCTACGACGATATAATATAATAATTATGATGGTTGGAAGCATAACTTATACAACCATAAATTTCATGTATATTTTTCAGTAGGTAAGAATAAACCATGGAGTTAGTGATTATAGATGACCATACTAATAGTAATGAGGTATAAAGGGTTTTTCAAGTGTTCGTTATTGATAACTTTACTCACTTTAGCAATTGTAAAATCATACAGTCAGGCATCTTGGCATTTTTAGCTTGGTCATAGAAATCGTAATGTTCATGGTACGGGACCTCAAACAGCATGCAGTGGAGCACAGCGCCCAGGGAAAACGCGTCTTTCTGGAGACGTGGGGGAAAAGACAGCAAAGAAATATTTAAATGAGATGGAGAATAAGTTACATAGCCCAGCAAGGAGCTTTCTAAAGCTACCACCTCGTGCAATATAACTTCATATTTTGCTTTCTTTTTTCACGTATGGTATAGAACAGTATCACAAAACTAAAAAAATATAATACAAATACTCTGTGTTCAGCTATCTTGAAATATACGATATTAAAGGATATTATATAACGGAAAGAACAGGTGAAAACATAACAATTAATAATGAAGTACACAAAATAATGAAATACGATTGGATAAGAATCAAACAACCAATTGATTCAGTCATAAGTCGGAACTTAAACTTTTTAACTTACTTATAGTGTGTCAATTAGTGTTAAAGGCAATTGACACTGTTTAAAAACTCTATCTTACTACGATTTTAAGAAGCCAGAAAGAGAATTAGGTCAACATAGAAAAGTTTTTGATAGAACTAGCTTAAAATGAACATAATCATTTTTTAAATTTAAAATTATAATTTCCTTTTATCTTTTCATCTTTAGTAAAATCGCATAAGACACTTTTATAGGTATCTTATTTTTACAAAAATATATTTTAAAAAGTTTAAAAAAGGCAGCATGCACTAAATTTGAGGCAGTAAATGACTTTAAAATGTTTTTGAAAAATAAATCCCATTAAAATTGAACCTGCATATCAAAACAATTGAATATTAATTAACATAAAAACACTTGATCTGAATAGAATGTTCAAACAAGCCTGTCCATGAATGTATTTAAACTTTCTAATAAATAACAAATTAAGAAAATGTAAAGTTAAAAATATAATATAGAAGGGATTAATGAGAAAATTGTTTTTGACTTACCTTAGTTCCATAGCGCCGTGCAAAGTTGATATCCGTTTCTGTCTAACCCCAAGATTTCTGATTTTGATATGTCAGACACACTGCGACCAGGAGCTTGCATCCAGTCATGGCAGGAGGC